>JAPKID020002003.1:0-13913 GCA_026931265.2 Tropidonophis doriae | reverse complement strand
CAGGACACACGAGGAATACTGTGACCAGTTTTGATCACCATGATATAAAGACAATGAGACTTTACAAAGAGCACAGAGAGATGATTAGGGAACTGGCGGCTAAACTGTACCTATATGTGTCTGATCAATTCCTAGGAAAGAAAACCCTTGACTCCATAGATTGAGAGAAAAGATACTATTATTAAGAATGAACTTAATGCAGCTAAAGTCAGGCAAGGTCTGAAGCAAACACATGCAAAAAGACAAAAATAACAGGGCCACCCACCCTGTAGTCAGGTAGACAGTTCAATCATTGGCCAGGAAGATGTTTTGGGAACGTCTCAGGTCCAGGTGCTCCACACCATTCTTATGCTTACTGTTCCCAGGCAAATTGGCCTTGAGAAGATGTTAAACAACCAAGCTGGCCTCTTTGAGTTCAAGCCTTCCCATCGGTTCTCAGCAATTCCATTCTCATCCCTCCCTGCAGGCTTTCCCTCCCAAATGTCCATTGCTCCCTCCCTCCCTGTTCCCTATAGAGTAATTCCTCTATAAAGTCCATTGGTATCTCTTTCCACAATCCTCGGTGGCCACAGTCTGTGAAACTCCCATTGGCTTTGCTGGTGGTCTCTTGGCCACTGCACAGAGTAGACAGAAGGCTATATGGCTTTCAATGTCCTTTTTCAAAGAAGGCCACCAAAGCTGCCGCTTGATCAAGCACAAGGTTTTTATGAAACCAAAGTGTCCTATAGGCTTAGAGTCACGAGCACCCTGTAAAATAGTGCTCGGCCAACTTGTGGGCACATATAATTTAGCCCAACTAAAGTCAGACCATATGCGCATGATGCAACCATTCTTATGAGCAGCAAGCCACTCATCGAGTTATACCGCTTCATTCAACTTCTTACACAATTCATTTGAAATCTCCCTTTCTCTCCTGAGATCTAGTGGTCACTGGAGTGGCTAGCGGCTTTGAGGGAATGACTGGTCATACCACTTCAGCTTTAATACTACTGTATTGAGGCAATCTGGACGAAGCAGCCACCATAAAATTCTTTCCCCGTGGAATAAATATAGTGCAGGGTGAAATTGAACTGGTTAAAATATCGAGCCCAGTGGACTTACTTAGGGGATAGTTGGGGTTTTCAGAGCTTCTAGATTCTTATCAGCCCACACCTCAAACTGTATTTTCTCTTTCACTAGAAAGTGTCACCAAGTGAACAAAGCCCATTGTACCACATATGCCTCCTTCTTCCATACTGCCCACCACTGCTCTGCTCAGTTTCTGTGAGTTTTTAGAGATGTATGAGCAGGGTTGCAGCAGGCCCTGGCCATTCTCTCGTAATAATATAGTCTCCACGGCTATATTATTTGCAACAGGCAAAGGCAGACAAATGGTAATGGACAAAACCAATTACATCAAGAAAACTGAGAATTTACTTAATAAATTTAACACCTACCAGGTAATTAACAAAGACCCAAAAAACAACTGGACAATGGAACAAAGACAAGAAAGACAAGAAAAAGAAAAACAACTAACTTCAACAGTAATAATTTTTTTACTACCACAAGACTGAACTATACCCAGATTCTATGGACTTCCCAATACCAAAAAATGAAATTCCTCTTTGCCCCTTAGTGGTGCTAACCAACCTACAAACTAGCGAAATCATTAAAAAAAAAAGACTCCACCATCTTATCAACAATTTGGCTTATTCTATATACTCACTAGGACAATTTCTTCAATTAATTAAAAACATCAAAATGAATAAAGAACTGATAGTCTTAACTGACATCACTGCATTATGCACATCAGTCAACATTGACCTGCCCAAACAAACCATCTATGATCTACTCACAGAAAATCAAAGCCATAACTTAAAGAACACCCCATGTCCACTGATGCTACTATGAAACATCTGGAGTTAAGCCTCATAAACACACTTCAAGTTCAATGGCAAAATATTTCAACAAATACAAAGCACCCCTGTAGGATCATCTTATCTGGCCTAAGAGCAGAAGCAGTAATGCAGAAATGTGAACACCCAGTCGTGCCAACCATCCAGCCAAAATGTTGAGTAGGTTACATGGACGACACTTTTGCCTTCATCAAACGCTCCACACTAGGAGAGATACACCATCTATTCAGCAACGTATTCACTGGGATCAGTTTGACATGTGAAGAAGGAAAAGAACACTGACTCACCTTCCTAGATATTGACATAAGGAGACAAGATAATTGTCTCCTTATTAGAATTAACAATACAAATGCAGGGATCAAATTCTAAATTTCACAAGCAACCACCCCACCACACACAAGAGGAGCTGCACCCAGGCCCTTTTCAAAAGAGCCAAAACATACTACAGCACCAAGTCATTAAGAAAAAGCAGAAGAGAAACACCTTTTTAATGTTTTTTTCCCAATGGATATCCAAAAATGTCATAATATGTCATCCAAACTCTGACAAAATACATAGCCAACCACAACACAAAAACAAGTCCTGCCATACATCAAAGGAACATCCGAAATGGTTGCCAGAATACTGCAACCCCTAGAAATAATGATAGCTCACAAACCTACATTTACACTCAGAAAAGAGATATCTAAAGTCAAAGACAAAATACAAAAGGAAGGCAACAGTAACATGGTATACAAAATCAATTGCAACAACTGTAACCAGTTCTGTGTGGCACAAACAGGAAGGCAATTAAAGCAAGGGTTCATAAATGCGGACTGTCGATTAAACAGCAAGACCAAAAATCCCTGATCTCGAGCCACATTGATAATGAACGACACCAGTTCAATTCGGAAGGAACAAAAACCATTGGCCATGACAGCACACATGAATGTATTGAAGCCTGGTATTCTACCAAAGGAGCAATTAACAAGCACATTGATTTAGATCCTGAATATGAATATGTTAAAAACCAGACCATTCAAACAACCAATCGATAGGAGAACCAAACAACTGCTCACAATTTAAATATAGCCCCAAATGAATAACCAATCACACGACCAACTGACCTCATTGGCACATGAGACATTTATAAGGTAAAGAGGAATAGGATAAGAAAATCCTGCTGATGATGTTACCTAGTATGGTAATCTGGTAGCAAAAAATTAAATAACCAAATTGAAATAAGCTTGGAGAGCAAACCACTGCCAGCATCTAAAACCCAAGCTATTATTTCATTGCTAGCATCTGCCTGAATTACAAAGGGACGTTTGGGTCAGGGTGCTTCAAGACAGGCTCCGCCGCAAACCATCATTTTCCACCTGGCATTCCATTTAAATGACTGACTTGGCTTCAGCTTGCCCTCACCATTTTTAAAACATCAGTGATTGATAAAGTTGATCACCAACCTTGGCGAATGAGGGGATGAACTGCTGGTAAAAATTGGCTAACCTAAGAAACTTTGTAATTGCTTCCTGGTGTGGGAGGGGTTTATTCTAGCACTGCCCTCACCTTTTCTGGGTTTAGTTCTACTTCTTCATGAGATGTGTGATAACCCAGGTGATCAAGATTGATTACCTGGGTTATCACATATCTCATGAAGAAGTATCTCATCTTGGTGAAATTCACATTTAGAGAATTTGGCCACTCAAGTCTCTCTAAGACCGAGATGGCAAACCTGTGACATGAGAAGCCATATTTGGTGACATGCCAGCTGTCAGCTCCGGTGCGCATGCGTATGCTGACCAGCTGTTTTTTCATATTTCCGGAGGACCAGGGGGGACTGTTTTTGCCCTCCCCAGGCTTTAGGAAAGCTTCCAGAGGCTGGAGAGGGCAAAAACCAGTGCCAACGGCCCAAGCTTGAACTTCCAATTCGCCTGTTGAGGCCGTTTTTGCCCTCCCAAAGCTCCGGAGATTTTCCTGAAGTCTGGGAAGGGCAAAAAACGGACCCAACGGGACAGCTGGAAGTTCAGAAAAGATCATTTTCTGGCTTCCAGAGGTCTCTGGGGGTGGGGGGCTGGGGGAAGTAGTTTTTGCCCTCCCCAGGCTTCAGGAAAGCCTCTGGAGCCAGGGGAGAGGTTGCACACTCCTGCGTGAGGGGGAAGTCACGTGCGTATGCGCAGTTGGGCAGAGAGATTGAGTGGGCACACGTGTGCGTGCAATAGCATGCATGCAATTTTGGCACACCATAAGAAAAAGGTTCACCATCACTTCTCTAGGGCCACCAACTTGTAGCTAGTTGACACACCAACTCTTGGAACTCCTAGGTGTACACAGCCACTGACCCCCGATCTTGGGCAATGGTCTTCATTTGGGTCTGAGCCTTGTGCTCTGCCAGTGGAGCCCATTGGAGAAGGGCTGCCATTAAGTGGCACACAGTAGACTGCAGTCTCCCGGGTTGCTGTTAAAGCAGACCTTGCCTAATGTCAGGACTGCCTGAGATCAGTTCCCAGGAAAGAAAATCCTCAACTCCATATTGCAGAAAAAAGGGATTTTTCTTAAGAATGAACTGCATGCAGCAACAGTCAGGCAAGGTATGAAACAAATGCACCTGAAAATACAAATTGAAAATAACCCCAGAGCCCACCCTGCAAGGGGCTCTGGTCTAACTGCTAGACTTTTGCAGGCACAAGACCTAGGATGAGGACATTAGATTAGATGACAATTCTCATCCAGTGTTTCCTCCTGAGGCAACTTGTCCCTGTAGGAGGGGGGGGGGCAAGAGCCAGGCCTGGCCCTCAGAGCAGACTTCATGTTCTTATACTACAGCAAGTTTTCAACTGCCCTCCAAAGAGGAAGGAGGATTGTAAAAGCTTCCAACAGAGTCCAAAGGTTTCAGGCTGACTCAATGCCAACTAAGGGCAGGTCATCAATCCCAGGCACAAAAAGGCAGCCCCCTCTGCAGATTGTGTGAGTGAGTCAGCAGGTACAAGAAACAAAACCCCCATACAAGCCTACTGGCAGAGTAGGCTTGTATGGTAGTTTGCTATCAGAATCCAGGTAGATTCTGATAGCAAACCCAGATTCTGCAGGGTTTTCCCCAGCCACTTCATCATATAAATAGGAAATCAAACAGGAGAGAAGAGGCTATTCCCCTGTTGGGTCCCTCAGCCTCTCTTGCTCCATGCTGGTTGCGGCTGCTAGAAAAAGGATGCCTGTGGTTCTGTTAGATGTTGAGGTAGGGTCCGACACAGGTTTTCTCAAAACTGGAAAGGTTTATTTACAAGGATATATAAAGCAGAACTATGTACAGGCAAATGCAATGCTGTGTTTTTGACAGCTCCTTAAATAGTCTCTTTGAGCGGGAAAAGTCTAGACAGCCTAGACACACTGTTTCAGCCAGCTGCGTCTTAGCCAATCAGGTGCGGCTGGCAGTTTCAGCAGGTGGTGAGTTTTAGAAAAGTTCAACCGGTCGTAAGTCGCGACCGGTCGTAAGTCCGAGGACTCAACATTCTGGATAAGAAATGCAGTCTGCAGCTGCTTCTTCTGATTCTTTGCTTGTTATCACTTGATTATTTTTATGGGTCTTGAAAATTGAAGTTTTACTTATTGTAAAACCATTTTTCATCGTTCTCATATTTAATCCTTGATCTGTTGTTTTTCCAAAACAAGCCCTATTTATTTCATCATAACTGTTTTAAATGCCATGTAAAATGAACAAATATTAGGAAATAATCTGTTTTTGTAGAGAATAAACACCATAAAAAGGGATTTAGGAAAAAAAAAGATTATTGTCACCTATCACTATATAATAGAGGCTGCACAATGATGCCATGTGAATGTGTGCCTCTACAATGGAGCTTATGATCCTTGCATAAGATCGGGGACTTCAACACACTATGTCACTTTATAGCATAAATTTTGCAAAAATCTTTCTATACTGCTCCTAAACTCCTAAAAATTAGTATTATCAGTCAACACTGATTTACTTCCCTATATACCAAAAATAAATCCACTGGTTCAGCCAAATATAGTTTTTAGTGGCTTCCTGCAAAAACAGTATTTTTTACTAAATGAATCTGAGACAGAGACTGTACAATCAATTGTTAGGTAGTAAAATTCGAGGGAGGGGAGGAAATGTGTATAGTTATGTCAATTGTCACTCGGGCAACCACTTGAACAAGTCGCTATGGGTTTTTCCCCCCAACATTTTCAAAAGCTGCTTGCCATTGCAACATTCTTAGGGGTGGAACAAAATAATTGGCCTAAAGCCACGCAGCTGACTTCGTGCAGAACAACAATTTACAACTTTTTATTTTCTAGCATGGTACCCCAAACTGAGATAGATAGAAATATATTCATATTTCCATAATAAAATTGTGCTCTTCAGTTGTGGCTTTAGATAATAGTAAAAACAAGTTGTCCCCGAACAACTGCAACAAACGCCAACTAAATGATCTATAATCTAGTGCAAGGATGTCAAACTCCGGGCCTGCATGCTGAATGCATCATGCTCTGGCCATGCCCACAGCTGTTTTAGTGAAGGGGGAAAAAGTCCCAATATTTCACATGACAGTGCCGTGATGACATGAGTTTGACACCCCTGATCGAGTGTTTGTATTTATTACAAATGCTGTGATCTCACGGTACTTAGAAGAAAGTGAAAGCTATCTGGTAAGAGTGCAGAATGCTTCAACATCACGCCTGCAAAGAAGTTTGGAGTTCATGAAGGAACACAATACCTCTGTGCCATATTTGAAGGAGTCATGATGATGTTTTCTGGTTCACATATCAACTGCAAAATATTCCAAGCAACAAAGCAACTTTTCTAAATTATTTCTGAAGGTCCTACACAGGCTTGGGATGATGTAGAAAATGTTTATAAATGTAACACTATCAAGCTGTTTTATACATGCTATCTTTATTTCTAAATACAATAGTTTCTTCTTATGTTTAGTCTTTTTGTAGTTGTTGCTGTTACATTATTATTCCATATTACCATGGGGAACTGAGAGTGGCACGTAGAAGACTCTTTCCATTTAATCCTCCCAAAATCAGTTTTGTTGGTTATGTAGGACTAGGTGGAAAATAGTTGAACTATTCGTTTTTAATGAAATTCCAAAATTCCCCCAAAGCTGGGCAAAGATATTTGACTCTACTAATGTCACATTCATATGGTCATCATGTAGCATTGTTTTCGTTGTTTACCTGCATTTCCCAACCTCAAAATATATTCTCCATTCTTCTCTATCCTAATACAAAGCATATTTTCATTTTCCTGTATGTACCCTGTCAACCAGAGGAAAATGAACTCATTGGCAACACACTGTTTAGCATAATCAGATCTTAGCAACAATGTCAATTCAGCCATCTGGTTTGAAATTGTAACCATGTCAAACTTGACATATTTTGCATATATCATTTTTACTGATTATTTAGCTTGATCCATTTTGATCTAATATTGACATTACTGAAATATAAAGGATCCATTTACACCGGTCTTTTTAAACTTGACATTCTCTAGAATTGATTGATTTCAAGTCCCGTAACTTGAAACCAGCACTTTATTGGGAATTTTGTTATTGCAAATTAATTTGTTTTCTTCCTATAACCAACACTGCATAGAAACAAAAGCAGCTTACATTTACACATGCTTTTATGCAATACTTATATACTATGAATTATAAAATTATATGATGTAATATATTAGATGTTGCCTAATCTAGTTTTTAACAAAAGAATCCGATCTCCTGAAACTCCAGAACAAACTTCAAAACATATAAGAAGTACATTTTCAAAACTGGCTTTTCAAAATTATTGAGAAACTTTCAAGTACATTTCACTGAATAAAATATAGCAAAACTGACCCCTACTGGTCATCTGCACACTTTTTTTTTTAAAGCTCCTTTACAAATATTTACATCTATGTAAAAGATTTGGAAGGAAAATATTTCTGTATTCAAGAAAGCAGTTTCGAAGGGAGCTGAAAATACCATAAATAAATGTTATTTTTAGATACTGTTTTTCCTTACCATGGTTAGCTGCAGCTTTAACAATAACTCTGCAGAAGGAAGACTGAGAAAATATCTACATACCCCTCACATCCTGGACACAAACTGTTTCAACTCCAGAAGTTGAAATATCTCGAATGTCTCCAGAAGTTGTGAATTCCCCAACACTGCAAGTCTTCAAGAAGATGTTGGATAGCCATTTGTCTGAAATGGTATAGGGCTTCCCACCTAGGCAGGGGGTTGGACTAGATGACCTCCAAGGTCCCTTCCAACTCTGCTATTGTAAAATTACTCAGGATGCCACTATAGGGCATTGTATGCCAAAGCAACTAGACACGCTGCTAGTTTTCCCCTTCCATGCCATCATTCTGCTAAACACCTAATTCTCACAGCACTATTAATGCCTAAGGATTTTTACCCATAATTATGGTTGTATTACTATTATCCTTCTCATCTTTCCTCTTATCTTCACCTATTGGTAACTTATGATTATATCACTTTGTTGTTTGTATGTGCACTGTGAGCTTATGCACCAGAGACAAATTCCTTGAGTGTCCAATGACACATGGTCATCTATTCTATCTTTGGAAATAGATTTTCTTCACCCTGATAACAATGACAGTGTTATATCACCAATCACCAGGAACATCAGTGACATTTAAAGATAAAAATACATCAAAAGAAAAGCTGTGGAGATTATCTCAAATCAGGAGTGTTAAACTGGCGGCTCACGGGCCCGATGCATCACATGCAGGCCACACCCACCCCAGCTCCATGAAGGAAAAAAATATTGTGATATGTCATGTGATGGCAATGTGACACAGCAAGTTTGACACCCATGTTCTAAATCATGATTATATATTTGACGTTCATCACAATTGATCCATAGCTACCTTGCCTGATGAGTTTGAATAAACAAAGCAGAGTCTCAGCTCTAATTTATATTAGATAGGTAAATTCCAGATAATTTTAGGATTGTTGGCTGTACTGCAGAACCTCATGAAAGTATGCAAAAGCAAAGCACATTCGTACTACTGACCAGGAAAACAGAATGGAGTTTTCCACATGGTGCCCGGAATTTGAACCTGATTCTAAAAAGACTTCATGTTTTTAAAGGAAGATAAAGACTTCCTTTAGTAGAGACTTCAAAGTCACTTGCTAAATATGGATGCATGTTTCTGCTCACCAGTACTCTCACCTTTTAGGGTGAATTCCTCAAATTTTCAAAAAGAAAGAATAGGAGAATATGTATCTTTTATTCATTTTACTTAATCTGTTCAGTGAAATATAAGATCACAACAAGGAATTCTTACTCTTTCTTTTCTGTAAACATCCTAAACTCAATTTCTTGGCTTGTATCTAAATTAGTTCCACAAAGAAATTTGTCTTAAATTATTTGAATATTGGATTGTAGTCAAATCATTTTCTTCTTCCTCTAGTTTTCTGGATATTTAGAGAGATGAAGTTTAGAAATGCTGCTACATTCTCCTAATTCACAATTGTCTATTGACTGCCATGCTAAATTATCTGACCTTGTACCTGTGAAAGTATCACAATATCATAAAATCTGTTGTTTGAGTTTATGCAAATTCTGTACCTACTATCCGACTGATTGATTGAATGAAGCCATTTAGGTATTTCTCTACTTGTCCCTATTATAGAAAGCATGACTGTTATACAGCCTCCGAAACTCTGTGAAAATTCAGTACATTTCCTGCCCGCATTACTTAGAAGTAAAGCAAAAACTGTGAAGAAGCCATCAGATAGGCTTAGCACTGTATTTCAGGTATATTTCTCAGTTTCTGCAAACTACTGTATCTTGAATCACTATACCAAGTTCCCCATCTAGCTATTAAACATTTCATATCTCATTAAGGTTAGAAATTTAAGATTGTTTACATAGTACTATAATTTCAACTACTACTGCATAATTATTAATCTTTACAGTCCTGAGAGTGTACATAAAAGTATGTGAATACTTGCCACTTGGTGATTTCCCCCCCCTATTTTCACTCTGCCTATTTTGAATTGCTTTATTCTTCATTAAGTCCGATTAAATTTAATTTACAAAACACATACTGGTAGTCCTCGACTTATGATACAATAGGGATGAGGATTTCCGTTGTTAAGCAAAGTGATAGTTAAGTCAGTTGTACCCAATTTTGCTTATTCGAAGATAGCTTGGAAGGTTGCAAACAATGATCAAGTGACCCCAGGACACTGCCACTGTTGTAAATACATGACAGTTGCCAAATGCCCAAATTTTGATCACATGACTGTGGGGATGTTGTAACAGTTGTAAGTGCAAGGACCAGTCGTAAGTCACTTTTTTCAATAATTAAATTGTCATTAGTCCTGTATTTCTCAAAATGGGAGCTGTAGAGGTTAGTGCACAGTACATTTATCAAATATCTGTTTCGAATAGAGATGTCTGGCAGGCTGGTTGTCCTGTTCTTCAGTGGAAACAGGAAAAGTAAGCAACAAAACTTTCACATATCCATACATTTAGCAGAATCAGCACTAGAATAGTAGGTTACAATCAGTGCTGAGCTATGTACTATTGTGTTATGGAAGGTAGCACTTCCTGTCTGTCTGTCTGTCTAGGTTTTTAATGAATTGTGACCACACTAATAAAGAGTTTAAGTTCTGAATAAAACCAAGACTGTTGGATACCATGTGTACCAGTAAAGCAAATGTGTATAGGTTAGCTAAAAATGCTGCTAAGATTATTCATATTATATCTGAAGTAACACTACTAAATTAATTCTCACAGGTTTAAGGTTCTCTTTCTCTCTAAACCATAGAGAGGCATGGGAAAATAACCCAAGCAACTAGTTGCTCACCCAAATTTCCTAGAAAAGTGATGTGACCAATTAAAATAATTGCATTTCAGGCAATGTGGTCATTTTTCACTTTTGACTGCTATCCACAAATCCCACAGTATTGATGACCAGACAGTAGCTTGTTAAAAATAGTTTGAGGAAAAAAAAGGAGGGGGGAGGGGGGCGAATGGCATTGGTATAAAAAGTTGTGGTTTCTTGTAATGTAGTTTACTATTACTCTAAAAGTTTGTTCAGGAGCCCAGGTTTTATAGGCAATGTTAATGAGGTTTACAGGAAAATAGCAGTATACAAAAATATATTTACTTTTACTGCTGGTCATATATTCCCCAGTAACAGGGATTGAAAATGGTTCTCTCCCAGCCCTATATGAAAATATCAGAGATTATACCTGGAATGCAGTGACTCAGTGGCTAAGATGCTGAATTTGTCGATCAGAAGGTCAGCAGTTCAGTGGTTCAAATCCCTCATGCTGTGTAATGGAGTGAGGTCCCGTTGCTTGTCCCAGCTTCTGCCAACCTAGCAGTTCTAAAGCATGTAAAAATGCAAGTAAAAAAATAGAGACCACCTTTGGTGGGAAGGTAATAACTTTCCATGCGCCCTCGGCATTTAGTCATGCCCGCCCCATGACCATGGAGATGTCTTTGGACAGTGCTGGCTCTTCAGCTTTGAAACTGAGATGAGCACCACCGTCTAAAATCAGGAATGACTAGCACATATATGAGAGGGGAACCTTTAACTTTACCTATACCTGGAACAGTCATAGAATGTACTTTCAAGTTACAGCTATGCCTATACTTGTATGCTTCATGGTAGTATTTAAGACTGTAATATAATGTAGTGAATGGAAGGTTGAAATCTTCAACTAGGCTGAAATCTCTAATCTGCTATCAAGCTCACTGGACTGCTTTGGACTAGGTGGCCTCATCCAGTTACATCTCAGTGTATTGTAATTCACAGGGTTTTTGTGAGTATAAAATGAAACAGAGATGATAAATAACCTATTCTGAATATCAAGGAGGTTAAGTGAGCTATACATATAACCTAAATGTCATCAGATCCATTATCTGAAATGAGCCATTGCTGTAACAACTATGGATCACAATAATTTGCAGAGGGGCTTGGTCAGTGATTGCTTCAAATTTGGCATTTCCTTTAGTTCGTTAGTCAAATAACTCAAGTTTATATGATCACTGAAAATGGATTCTTACCTCACCTCAGCTGCTCAAGAGCATGGGGGATGGGGGAGAGTTATTGATGATTTCCCATGCCACCTGTAACCCCTCTTGGCCTCCCAAATACTCCCCCAAATGGGTTGCTTGTGATGGCCTTTGAAAAATAAAAGGATTTCCAAAGGGAAAGAGTAGAGAACCTCTTCCATGAGGAGTATAAACCATCTGGTACTTGAGACTTACCAGTCCAAGCATACATTTTCAATTTTCTTCATTCTGTGGACTTTAGGGTCCATTGTATGTCAGAGTTCCAAGTAACACCCCTAACGAAAGAAGACTTTGAGGCTTGAAGTTCCTCAAAGTTCCATTTTGTTAGAGATGTCATATTGACACATCTGAGAAAACCTGAATCTGAAAGTTTCCAGGTTTTCCCCATTCAAACAAAAGTTCAAGTCCCTGCCCAGCACCCACATATCCATCACATGGTGCAATCAGGCACTGTCCCTACTGGAGATTCCTCCCAGTCATGCTACTCCAAGTGCAAGGCAAGACGTCCTTGAGAAAGGAATGTTATTTTGACTATATCTATCCCACTCCAAATGAACCCCCTCCCAATTTCCCACAGCATTAAATGTGGCTGGTCTAAAGACCCAATGCAAAAGATGGCTTCCAGTCCTGAAAGTTATCTTATTACTTTTCACTAAAAGTCCCACATCAAATGAAGAAAACATTTTACCAGTAAAGCCAGCATAAATCCTAAAGCTCTCTGAGATGCTAAATTGATAAAATTGATTTGATTTATTTAGATTTATAAAACTGCGCCACTCTCCCTGAAAGGACTCGGGGCGGTGCACAGGGAAGTGAATAAAATATACAGTACAATAATAAATAAATACTAAAAAACCTATTAAATATATAATACCCTGTGCTAAAAACCCTTAAAAATTGACCCTTCAAATAAAACAATTTAGCATTCAGTCTTCAAGTTGGTTGTGTGGATTAGACCAAGCCGGCAAGGTGGAAAAAGTAGGTCTTAAGATGTTGGCGGAAGGAGCGGAGGTCCGTGATCGTTCTAAGTTCGGGGGGTAGGTTGTTCCAGAAGGTCGGGCCCACCACAGAGAAAGCCCTTCCCCTGGGCGTGGCCAGACGGCCTTGCCTGCTGGACGGCACCCAGAGAAGTCCCTCTCTGTGGGAGCAGATCAGGCGGAGGGATGTATGGGGCAGGATACGGTTCTGCAAATAACTAGGCCCCATGCCATGGAGCGCTTTAAAGATGGTAGTCAACACCTTGAAGTGCACCCAAAAGGCCACAGGCAGCCAGTGCAGCTCATGCAGGAGCGGTGTTACGTGGGAGTACCTCGAGGCTCCCAAAATTCCCTATGCGGCCGCATTCTGAACTAGCTGTAGTCATTCTGAACTAGCTGTAGTCCCCTCCCTCAAGGGGAGCCCCATGTAGAGAGTGTTACAGTAGTCCAGACTACTGTAACGCTACTGTCACGAGTGCTTGAGTGACTGTGCGAAGGGTGTCCCGGTCCAATAAGGGGCGCAACTGGCGTACCAGGCGAACCTGGTAGAAAGCCCTCCTGGCCACGGCTGCCACATGATCTTCCATGGACAGCTGGGAGTCCAGGAGGACGCCTAAGTTGCGCGCCCTATCCACGGGGGTTAGATGTTCTCCCCCAATGGCCAGTGATGGTGTCAACTGGTTCTACCGGGACGTCGGAAACCACAGCCAGTCGGTCTTGGATGGGTTGAGTCGCAGTTTGTTACTTCCCATCCAAGCCCGTATAGCCTCCAAACACCGGGACATCACTTCGACGGCATCGTTGGGGTGGTTTGGGGTAGATATGTACAATTGCGTGTCATCAGCGTACAGATGCTATTCTACCCCAAAACCACCAATGATCTCACCCAGCGGCTTCATATAGGTGTTGAACAGGAGTGGCGAGAGAACCGACCCCTGAGGCACATATGTCAGGGGCCTCGAGGTCGACCTCTGCCCTCCTGCCAACACAAATT
>JAPKID020002002.1:0-13918 GCA_026931265.2 Tropidonophis doriae | reverse complement strand
CGAGATTTTTCCCCAGGCAATCGTGGAGTCCTTAATTACCTCCTCACCAATCCATCCTTGTAACAAAAACTGGTAACATCTGGACAGTAGTTTCTTATCTGATCCCAGTAAAAGTTTATCCAGTTCCTGTGTTGTTCTATATATTTCTTCCTTCTCTTTATCTCTTCTGGTTTTGGATTTTATTTGAGCATAAGCCCACCAGTCTATCTCTATGCCTGCCTTGGAGATGTCCTCTCGCGTTTTTAATTCCCCTAGAGGGTCTAGAAGATCCTGGTAAATCAGTGGTATTTTATTATTATATAATGTTGAAAGTGTCACGGCCCCCAGTGGGGCAACCCAAGTTGGAACCATTGAATAATACTTAAACCTCACTCTCTCTCATGTTTCCAATAAGGTTTTCCTAAGATAGTGGTTCTTAAAGTGCCTATAATTTCCCCCTCTCTCTCTCCACATAAAATTATGCCCCCTTGTCCTAGATCGTGGCCTTCTAATGTGAGTACCCACTTCCTTTTCAGCAGTATCCAATCTCTTACCCAAATCAAGTTTGCTGCCTGATGATAAAACTCCCATTTTGGCAACCCAAATCCTCTGGCTGGCGATTCTTGGAGCATTTTCAATTTAATTCTAGTTTTCTTCTTCTGCCAAATAAATTCCCTCACGTATTTGTCTAATAATTTGAAGAAGCTATTGTGTAATCTCACCGGGGCAGTCTGAAATAGATAGATCCATTTTGGGAGAACGTAAGTTTTAATTATTGCTGTTCTACCTAGTAGGGAGAGTTGTAGGTTTCCCCACTTTTCTAAATCTAATTTCATTTGGGTCAGTAGTTTTAGATGATCGTCTACCTTGATTGAGGTACATTTAGAAGTTAGCCAAATGCCTAAATATTTTATCTTTTTTACAATTTGGAGGCCCAATTTTTTTTCTAATTCATTGCATTGATTTAATGTCATATTTTTTACCATTATCTTTGTCTTATGCTTGTTAATTTGGAAACCTGCAACTCTACCATATTTCTCTATTACCTGAATTAGTTCGTTACCTGAATTAGTTCGTTTCCTGATTCTAAGGGGTCTTCTAAGATGAAGGCTAGATCATCGGCGAAGGCCTGAGTTTTATACTCTTCTGCTCTAATTTTTAGTCCCTTTATCTCCTGATTTCCCCTAATTTCTTGGAGAAGAGGCTCCAATGTAAATATAAATAGGATTGGAGATAGTGGACATCCTTGTCTTGTTCCCTTTTTAATCTCAATCCGTTTTGTTTCCTCTCCATTAATTAGGATTCTAATTAATCGCCCATATAAAATTATCCCCAAATTCCATCTTTTCCAACAGGGCAAACACAAATTTCCAGTTGACTCTATCAAACGCCTTTTGGGCATCGATGAAGATAAATGCCACTTCTTTATCCAAATGGGTCTCATAATATTCCAGGGCATTGATAATCATCCTCAAATTATCTCTTATTTGTCTATGTAGGAGAGAGAGGTAAAGATCTTATAGTCAGTATTCAGGAGAGATAGGTCTGTAGATTCTAATCAGTGATAAATCTGTTTGTTCCTTACGAATCAAGGAAATATAAGCCTCTGTCTAGGAAGGTGGAATCTGGCCGTCAAGGAGGACTCCATTAAAGACCTCTGTCATATATTTTGCTACCATATCTAAGGTTTTTTTTAATAAAATTCCGTGGGCAGCCCATCTGTGCTAGGGGTTTTCGTGGTTTTCTGCTTTTCAGTTACTACCCAAACTTCACTTTCTGTAATTTCTTTATTGAAAATTTGCCTTACCTCTTCCGATAATTTGGGGAGGCCCAACCTTCCTATATACTGTTCAGTTTCTTGCTCCCCCCACATCTTCCCTCTTATATAATTCTGAGAAAAAATCCTGTACGATCTTCCTCTTACCTTTCCTGTCAATTACCCACCCTCCATTGCTATCTTTCAATCCTATTTTACTCCTTTCTTTTAACTTCTTAATTCTATAAGTTAGCCATCTTCCTGGTTTATTAGCATTTTCAAAAAATCCTTGCTCTGCCCACTTAATCCTTTTAGCAATCTCTTCTTGATCCACTAAGTTAATCTTGTGGTGAATCGACTTCTTTTCCTCTACCAGCATCAAATTCTTCAGATTTTCCTGTAATCTTTTTTCCACTTGCCCTAAGTCGACTAGTAGTTTTGAGCGTTCTTTCTTTTCCAACCTCTGTTTCTTTATCATCTTTTTAATCACTAGCCCCCTAACTATCGCTTTAAAAGTATTCCAATTATTTTGTAGGTTTGTATCTTCTTTCTTATTTTCTTTGAAAAAAAATTTGATTTCTCTCTTGATCCAATCCAGAAAATCCTTATCTTTTAAGACCCTCGTATCCAGCTAGGTGTTTTTTTTTCTTGTGCTAATCAGTCTGTGCTGAAACTGAAACTGGCTATTTGCTGCAAGGAGGCAAATTTCTGGGAAGCAGAGGCAGAGGCACATTTTTTTTTCTTGTTTTCCTCCCCAAAAGCTAGGTGCGTTTTATACTTTGGAGCTTATTTCAACATCTTTTTGACCATCTGAAGGAAGGGCTTCAACAGTACATTATCACCTGAAAGCTCCATTTATATAACAAGATCTACTTTGGCTGCCCCAAAAGGAGACTTGGTTAGAAACAACCATACCTTCTCAATAGCAACACCAATAGTATGGACACCCCCCCCACCTCGCAAGGAGTGTCTTGGTGCTTCTTAGCTGCTTGTCTAGTCAGATTTGAAAAACACTTCTGTAAACTAGGTTTCCTTGAATTTATCGATTTGTTTGAGGGCTATTTTAGCAATGTTTTATATGACCTGTTACATATTATTTTGTATTTATGTCAGCTTTGTTGGCTACTTTATTATATAATATGTTGGAAATCATTATAGCCTGGCTTTCCAAGAATATTTAGGTAGAAATATTAGTAGTAAATAAAATAAATAAACATTATGTTGGGATGAGAATTAAAATTCTTTCTTAATTTTAACAGTTTTGTAGGGTTTGCTTTTGCACATTCAAATATTGTTCCTTTTTCTATAGTATTTGTAGTTGATAATTCCAAATATGTTTTCTTGCTCTTTTCTTAGGTAGAAAAAATTCGCCAAGTGAAAGCCAAATCCCTCTACTTGCAAGTTGAAAAGTTACGTCAAAATCTTAATAAACTAGATAACACCATCAGCGCAGTACAGCAAGTCTTAGAAGAGGGACGGAACATGGATATCCTCTTGGCACGGGATCGGATGCTTGCACAGATGCAGGAAATGAAGAATGTAAGAGGCTTCCTGCAGCCTCAAGAGGATGACAGGGTTATGTTTACTCCTCCTGATCAGGCACTGTATTTGGCCATCAAGTCTATGGGGTTTGTCAGCAGTGGGGCCTTTGCTCCTCTGACCAAAGCCACTGGGGAGGGTCTCAAACGTGCATTGCAAAGCAAAGTAGCCTCTTTCTCAGTGGTAGGTTATGATCATGATGGTGAACCTCGCCTTTCTGGGGGAGACATGATTTCAGCTGTTGTAATGGGGCCAGATGGAAATCTCTTTGGTGCTGATATTTGTGACCAGCAAAATGGAACTTATCTTGTAAATTACAGGCCACAGATGGAAGGGGAACATCTGATCTCAGTCATGATGTGCAACCAGCATATAGAAAGCAGCCCATTTAAAGTCATGGTCAGATCAGGGCGCAGTTATGTTGGCATTGGATTGCCGGGGCTCTGTTTTGCTAGTGAGGGAGATAGTGATGGAAAGCTGTGCCGCCCCTGGGGTGTTAGTGTAGACAAGGAAGGCTATATCATTGTTGCTGATCGTAGCAACAACCGCATTCAGATCTTTAAACCTTGTGGAGCTTTTCACCACAAGTTTGGCACCTTGGGCGCCAGACCTGGCCAGTTTGATAGGCCTGCTGGTGTTGCTTGTGACTCCTCACGGAGGATTGTTGTGGCAGACAAGGACAATCATCGCATCCAGATCTTCACTTTTGATGGCCAGTTCATTCTCAAGTTTGGGGAGAAGGGAACCAAGAATGGGCAATTCAATTATCCATGGGATGTAGCAGTTAACTCTGAGGGAAAAATCCTGGTGTCCGACACAAGGAATCATCGGGTTCAATTGTTTGGACCTGACGGAGTGTTCCTGAATAAATATGGTTTTGAAGGAGCACTCTGGAAGCACTTTGATTCCCCACGAGGTGTGACATTCAATCACGAGGGCCATCTTGTCGTGACTGATTTCAACAATCATCGTCTTCTAGTTATTCGCCCTGACTGTCAGTCAGCCCGTTTCCTTGGGTCTGAAGGCACAAATAATGGCCAGTTTTTGCGCCCACAAGGTGTGGCTGTGGATCAGGAAGGTCGTATTATTGTGGCAGATTCTAGGAACCACCGTGTACAGATTTTTGAGCCAAATGGTAGTTTTTTATGCAAATTTGGCACTCAGGGAAGTGGCTTTGGTCAGATGGACCGTCCTTCAGGTATTACAGTCACCCCAGATGGTATGATAGTTGTGGTGGACTTTGGAAACAATCGAATCCTCATATTCTAATCTGTGTATATGTGTACTAAGAAGAAACTGTCTCAGGGAAAATCCTTCTAAGAGATCTTGCCTCACATAAACACACAAATATTCCAATGATAGTTCAAACCTACCTCATCTTTAATTTTTTTATAGATGAATGTATTTTCCCTTTATATCTGCAGGGGTTGAACCTGTGATTATATGAACTCTTAATCTACCTCATTATCTTTATGTTTCTTTACATCCACAGTATACATGGTGCGGTATAAAATTAAGCCTCTTTTTCCCTAAATGGGATACTTATGCACAAGCTTGTTTCTGTGCACATTAGCTGGTTGTGTGATAAATTTTGTAGATTCTGCCAAAGAGGCACACTCATCTTGAAAAAGAAGAAAAAATTAGTAGTTTTAGATTTTTAATTTTTTTATATTCCGATTGTACTGTGTTTTTCTTATTGGAGAAGGTGAAGGGAGCTGTATTTTTAGATGCTGCTGCAGCAGAGAAATCTTTTCTTTGTTCTTTTTTTTATACCTCAGTGCATTTGACATACTGTTCCACATAGCATCTTATTTCAGAAGGCCTTTTCTTTTGAAGTGGGATGGAAATCACCAGGCCAAAAAAAAGGCTAGGTTCTTTATCACTGGTACTTTTCTGCCTGTGTATTTTGAAAAATGCAGTAATTTCACGACACCAAAACAGTGTTTGAGGATGCACAAAATGTTGTGATGTGTTCAACCTTATTTTGGTAGTTTGGACTTTGGCCCAAAGGGCCGCAGGGCAAAACCACCCACACAAAGTAGCCCTGGAGCTCCTGGAAACAACGTTTTTTATCTGCTAGGCAAAGTTGCTCTTTACACTTGGAAACTTCAGAAGTTACCTCTGTTGTTGTCTAAGGAGCTGCTAAATGGGTGAGAATGTGTCTCCCCAAATAGCCTTTGACTTCAAAAGGATATGTTTGGAATGTAGCTTTGATATAGTTGGATGTTCAAGGCAAATGAGGATTTCCTCTTAGGCTAGTGTTTTTTCTCATAACCTTTCTTCCAGTTCTTTTTTTTAAAGTCACTTCCCTTATGTATTGTCTGTATGTGTCTATATATGTATAACAAATACGTGGCAATAGCCATTACAATGAGTCAGATGTTTAGGCATGATATAATATTTCGGTTCTGAAGGTTTGTGTTGAAAAAATTAGCTTTTTGTAGTGTAGCATTATCAAGACGTGATTTTTCAGGTATATATATGACAGGAAGTTCAAATTTGGAATTTCAGGGTCCATATCAGAAGTTAACAGTAAGGAAAGAAAGTAGATAATAGTATGTAATCTGAGTGGACGGTTTTCTGCCTTTTTCAAACAACCCCACCCCCCTATTAAATGGAACATCTACATGGGAAATTCATCCTGACAGGATAACCATGTAGCTCCCTCTTTGGGATAAAGACTGTGGAAAGTGAACCACCCTAAATCCTACCTCGTTTGCTCCAGCGCCAAAGAATGCCATGTAAAATGGGGGTGCATTTCTAAAACCAAAACTAGTAAATATAATTGAATTCAATCAGCCATATTTATACTTCTCCAAGAAGCTCTGTAACTCAAGTTTTATATCAAATCATAGGAATTTAATTCCTTCCCTGCTTTGTCATTAATCTTTATATACTCTATCAATATTTGAGCAAATGTGTATTGCGTTACTATGGTGCTTAGTCTCTATGCTAAGGCTGTCCTTGGAGTCATGTCTGTCAGGTAGTCTAATGTCTTTTATTTACAATCCTGCTTGGCAATCCAAAATATTGATAGAGCAATCAGCAATCTGAGAGTTTTCAAATAGATTACTTCCTTTTTTAGAACTGAGTAATCAGAAGGGGATAATATGAATATTTCATGTAGTGACTGAAATGATCTTTAATGAAAATTAATGGTTCCTACCCAACCATATATTCATTACTGGCAGAGCTATCCTTGAATGTTTTGACCAGAAGATGATGTTATGACTGCACTTTTTGCATTTCTCAAGGCATTATTTTCTAGATGTGTTGAAATTGAATTCATTCTTTAACTGGATGGCTACATTGATAAAAGGGATAGTTAATTACTATATCCTTCTCCCAGAGATTCAGGGCGTTCACAAACTTACAATTTTGCAATCCTTCACTGAACCATCGTAGCATTTCTAATGTCTTAGGTTATATATATCAGTTGGGCAGACCTAATGGTTTCCTTTTAGTCACCACCAATATCTCTGAGTACAAACAAGGATTCCAATTAAGCTTGGGTTAGAGTTGATAAAAGATACGCTACTTTCAATATTTTATGTTGCTGCAATTTTATGCTGCAATTGATATAAAGCTAAGTTGCAAAGGAGCTTCATTGCTAAGGGATAAAAGACTGGGCTATCTGAAACTAAGGATTGCCTTCTTAACCATGGGAAACCAATATATTGGTAGCATACGATGGAGATGGTATTACTACTTTAAGATAACATATCATGATGCTTGAAAATATGTTCTTCTCTTAGACACCAAATATTCTATTTCAAAGGGAGGGAGGGTTCTGTTGCCCCTGCCTTTAATAATAAAGGCAGGATATAAAATATATAAGTCTTGTCCCATATAAGTCACATTATGCTTGTCAGAAATTGTTACTGGAGTTGACAAACAACAGTTTGAGCATTGTCATTGGAAATAGAAGTTTATCTATCTTGATGCCAAACTTAATGTAAGACCAGTGCATAATCCATGAAAGCATTTCAGATTTTAGTTTGTACTTGAAACTCTAATGTTAGTTTTTCTCAAAATGGCTACCAAAGATAACTGGTTAAAAGCTTTATTGTTGACAGAATGTTTTCTAATAGAAGCTGTCATTTCCATTGATTCCAACTTTGTTTTCTGCTAGACTTATTGTAAACTAAGCTAGTTCTAGAAGTTTTTGTCCAGTAACTTCTCTGTCATCCATTCTTTCTAACCTCATAAAACTGATAATTAATGTAGTTCTACTTTTGAAAGACATATATCTGCACATTTACATGCCTACATTAAGGGGCTATACAAGATTGCAAAGACAGGAACCCTATCAGAGAAAGAAGGTATATGTTGTGTATTTGTTCATCCACATATACTTTCTTTCATGCTATTGCAGATGTATATATACATATGCTATTTTGGCAGAAAGTAAACAATTTAAAAAAAGTAGTGTCTTCATACTATTTTCCTCCTTGTGTATTATTAAGTTTTAATTTTTTATATGCTGCTGTTTGGCTGCCAGATTTACTTCTGCCCAGTTACTGCAATAGATAAGGCAAAGCACATGTAATCCTTAAACATGTAAGGTTTAATGGAAACTTCTCACAGGAGTATTTATAATACAATGAATTAAATAGTATAATAGAAAAATTATTGTCAATGTAAAATCTAGGGCTCTGGTTTTATTTGGAATGGATTTACTGGGCTCCTGAGCAGAATTTGACTACAGATTAACACTAGGTGAGCAAAGGTTTGAAAACAGCTTGTAAAAGTGTTTATTCATTAGCTCTTGGCTACTAAACTAATACATCTCATTTACAAAATATTTATTTATAAAATTTAACCTTCATTTAGGGATTGGTTGTGCTATAAATATTTGAATTTGGCTAATCAATAAGCTGTTAGGTTATTTAGTTTTCTAATTATTTTCTTTTCTTGAAAACTCAATAAGGAAGTTAAGAAGTGCTGCTAAATAGCAGATACTTCAACAGTAAACTGAACAGTGTACTCTTAAATAAATTTCAGGAAAACGTTAATGGCATTAACTATAAATTATACTCTGCCTAAGATTAATCAGAATGGATATTAAAGGAGGTACTTCTTTACGGTGTCCAGCTGGAATTGTATGATTTGATCCTGTTGCTTTTAAGCAATTAAGTTCAAAATTAATTTATTGAAGAAAAATCTCCATTTCATTTTACTCGCTTTTCTGATTTCTTTTGAAGATTAGGAGATTTTTATATTTTTTTCTGGTTCAAAAGAAGTTCCAAAGCATTTATGTAATGCTTTTTTTCTTTTAAATCGTCATATCCAGATGGTGCCAAAAGGTAATGGGTATATGGGTTTTTTTCACCATACCTCAGGACATAGTTTTAAGCTGTGTAAAAAGTAAATATTGGTACTTAAGGTAACACTTGTTTACAGTCCTGATGTCTTTGGGAAATCAGCAAGCCCAATTTGCTGTGGTACAGGATGCTTGAATAAACATGTTTTAAATTCCTACCTCACTGTTAATTTTGGGTATTCAGCATGGTAAGAAAACCACCTGAAAGCCAAGTACACCTTTTTGGTTCCTGCTCCAAAAAGCTGTAACATCCTGGCTGTTTCTTTTGTCCATCTGAACTAAAAATGGACACCTCAGGCAAATCTATTAATCATCTTTCTCTATGATCTTATGTCTAGGGAACCAACCCTATCTCTATTTCAATACTTAGCCTAGTTAGTTGGCATAATGAATTACTATATTTTTCAGTGTATGAGATGCACCAAAAATGGGTGGAAATGTCTGTGTATCTTATTGAGTGAATGTTGCTGAAGCACCACTACCCACCAGCCCCCACCCTTCGGCCTCTGCCTCCAGCAATTTGCTTCCTTGCAGCAAACAGCCTGATCAGCTTGAGCACAGCCTGATTTAGCACAAACAGCTGATTGGCAGTTGGATCTGCCTCCTGGAATACCACCAATCAGCTGTTCCAGGCTGCAGGGATTGCCACTGCCTATCAGCACCAGTGTTGCCCATCAGCATTGCCATCTATTGCAGGCTCTGCATGCCCCATTTTTGACTCTGCAAAACCCATTTTTGGCCTGTTGCAGGCCGCAGGGGACAGGCTGAAAATGTGGTGCACGGAGGTGGAAAATGAGGCATGCAGATAGGTGGCACCAATGGGCAGTGGCGATCCCTGCAGCCTGAAACATCTGATAGTTAGTATTCTGGGAGGCCGATCCAATTGCCAATCAGATGCTCAGGCTGTGCTCAAACTGACCAGATTGTTTGCTGCTTGCTGCAAGGAGACAAATTGTGCAGAGGCTGTTTTTTTTTCTTGTTTTCCTCACCAAAAGCTAGGTGCGTCTTATAGTCTGAAAAATATGGTAACTCTAGTTACAGAATCACTATAGGTTACAGGCTTTCTCTCTGAGAAAAAGAAATACATTGCATTTATATCAAGTTGATAGAATAGCCATCTTCTGGAGATCTGGAAATGCCTGGTTAATTGTTCAAAATCTATGAAAGGAAATAGTAATTTTCTCCTATATCAACGTACAATGAAAGGAGATTTAGGGGTTTTACATTGGTTTTTTTGTTTTACAAATTTTCATATAGCACAGAAAATTGTTTAGAATTAGTTGCATTTGAATGGAAGATGTCTTTTGGGGATTCCTTTAAATGGTTTTACAACATTATAAACTTTAGATCAATTTCTCCCTCCCCCACACCACCACCACCACCACCACCACTATCTTCAAGTAATGATTCTTGAAGAAAATGATTTTTTAAAAGTTTGTGTATTTGCATGGTCTTAGACCGCTTCAATGATTGTATCAACTTACAAACTCAGGTTGTCATTGTTTTTTTGCGGGAAGCTCCTTTCTCTCAGAACTTTGATCACTGAATGTTTAGTATATGTAGTAGGGTGAGGTATTCTTTAAGTCACTATACCTGTAAAAATTTTTTGTAGCATTATAGATTTCTTAAATCCATATAGCTTCTTTCTCATGGGAGATCTTGTTTGTAACTTCCCCTCATATATATACATACATACATACATACATACATGTATATATATATATATACATATACACACATACATACATATACATACACATACACACGTGTGTGTGTGTATACATACATACATACATTTTTAAATAGGTTATGTAATGTATGTTCACTCATACAAACTGATGGCTTTTCCTACTTTGTATGTGATATTTCTTGTATTGTGCCTCACCTGTTACATATCTGTTTATCTAGTACTAATCCCCCCTTTTTTATTTTTAAAGTAGCAGTAGTATGACATGCCTTTGGGATTATTTTCTTGAAAAAAGCATTTCCAGTATTTTCTGTGCCTAACCCCTATGGTTGGTCCAAGACCAAAAACAAATTAAAAATCAGCATAGAAACTCTGCGGACCAAATCCTCCATTGATTAGTCTTAACAAAAAAACATTTTCTCCCATTTTTTAAAAATGGGAACTACTTAAGATTCTGACTAGCTTTGGAAATACACTATTTTTTTAAAGCAAATTGAATTTTTAGTGGTTCATATACTGCCAAACACACATCAGATTTGTTAAAAGAAAACAGATTCTTATAGAGCCCCTTCTGTGTGTTATTGCTGGATTGGCCAAGGTTATTTTCTCAATTATAAGATGTCAATTTTTAAAATTTGGTCATCCCAACTATTGCTGTTGGATTGCAGAGTGATATGAGAAAGGTGAGGCACAAGCTTTATTTGGACAAGCTAAAATGTAGAACTTATGTTTTTTTTCAAATGGAGGCTTCTGAATGTATCTTTGTGGTCCATGGAGAAGGCTGAAGGATGTAGCAAGGAGATGATGTATCAGCTACTAGCAGCCTTAAAACGAAGTCATGGTCTCCATGGACTTTAAAAATGTTTCTATGCAGTTTATTTTATTTTGTTTAATTAAATAAATGTGAGTTTCACTTCAAATGTTGTTTGTCTTTTTTTCCACTTCCAAAAACAGTTGCCCATATCTTTTCACATCTGTGTGATCGGTAACACCTGTTTCTTTCCCTGTTAATACTTTTATTCATATATTACATTGCTTGATATAACAAATTACAGCCCTTTTTAATCTGAAGCATTTATATCTCTACTGTTAAGCTGCAATTACATGACATTGTAGTGACCAATACAATGAAAAATATATTTTTTTTGCAAAATCCCAAGTTATTTTTAATAGTGCCAAACTTTGTCTTTAAAGTTATTTTTACACCAAGAGTCAAAAACTCATTTTCATGGAATTGCTGCCATATGTAGCCCTGTTCAATAAACAATGGTTCAAATTTATGATGGATAAACAACAAACAATGGTGCAAACTTGGAAAAGGTTATCCATTCTTAGTCAAAGCTGTTGCACCATCCACGCAATCATATGATCACAATTCAGGTGCTTGACAACATATCGGTTGCAACGTTTTTCAATCGCATTATTGCTGTTTGTGATCTTCCTAGCTGGCTTGACAAGAATGTCAATTGGGGAAGCCAGATGTATACATGATGCACTTAATGAACACAGTAAAGATGGTTATAAAATTTGGGACTCAATGTGATGACTCAATGACTGCACTATTTAGTAACTAAAAATCCAATCCCAATTGTGGTTGTAAATTGAGGGCTATCTTTACTGTAATATAACTATACTTGCCTCGGTTGTGCAATGGCTTCCTCAAACTAACCTTAATTCTTTCACAGAAAAATCCAATCCGTTTTCTTGGGGACAATGCAAAATGCTATATCATTTTGAATGGATAAGACATTCACAGTACCAATAAACATCATAAGTAATAATCTGAACAAAATAAAATGAATCTTAAGTCTTTCTATAGATTTTATTTTATAATAAAAAACCTTAATGTATGATATACGTAGTTAAAACATTTTTTCAAAATTACAAAACAAATCTTAAGTGCTCCCTCAAAAGGGCCATTCTATTTATAGAGGTTCACTTCCTCTGAACAGTGGTGAATGTTGGCATCTGAATAGGTTGAACCAGGTGGGGAGGTTGGAATACAGGTTTCTTTCGTATCTCAGAGAGCATTTTCACTGAAGGAAGAAGTTGGTTTCTTTTGATGATTTGCAATGCCAGTTGAGTATTGCCTAAAACAATTTCAAAATTTATTAAGATCTGATATGTGACAAGTCTATGAAATTTCAGGCACACTTCACAAAATTCAGCTGCCAGTAAATTTTTGAAATTGCAAAGGGAAACACTTTTTCCTCCATAGATACATCTGCATTATCTAAAAGGAACCATTGCCTCAAAATATCAATAATATGTCACTATTATCTCTTTTCAATTTGTAGAGATACAAATAGACTTCACAGTGTTATTGTGGGAAAATAGGAGAAAGGTGTGTGGGATATATGTTCATGCTTTGAGTTATTTATGAAAATAATAAAGTGGAATATAAAAAATGAAAAAATAAACATTGATAAAAATACACCTCCTAGTCTTCCGTTTATAAACTTACTTTAGAATTGATATGAGCTTGAATACTAACTCATCAATCTAGACAAGAGGTTGCAGGCCTACATATGCAATAATTCTAACAATAATTAAATAAAAGACCCTCCAGACTAAAAGTTAGAGAAACTTTTATGATTACAAAATGACTTCAAATTGAAGTGTCAAGAGGTATCGAGTTTCTTCAAAATCAATTTAAGATTATTTATCTACTGCATAGGGACTCAACTAAAGAATTTTTAAAAAACTATTTAAAAATTGCAATAACAGGATTTATTATTAAATGCACTTAAAGCAAATCAATCACAACTATAATCCAATTGTGAATTTAGTATAAGGAATTAAAATAATTCATAATTAACTAGCTCTAATGGAATGAAATGAGTACCTTAATATATGAATCCTACTCAAATTTTATCAAAGCTAAATATTTTGGAAAAAGCACCTAATCAAGCAAATTGTTGATTTGCCAACTGAAATGAACAAGACCAAAGAATTATTAATTCTATTTGGTACTGAATTAGAAATGCAAACTAGACAAGAATATCACGGGGCAATTTTTAAAATATAATTCAAGATTATATAGTGAACAGAGTTTATCCAGAAAGATTAAAGAATACTTGAATATAGTAAAGTTTATAGATCAACAAAAATGAAATGTTTAACACGTAACCAAACATAAATCTATGGAAGCAGTCAGAAAACAGAAATTAAGCAAATCTCTCAGATTTGATGACATTTCCACAATATACTACAAATATTTCCAAGAAATGTTGATTAATACACCATCCTAGATAATTAATGAAGTCAAGAACTCCCTATGTTATGGAAAGAAGCTTTCATTTCTCTGATCTATAAGGAAAGAAAATGACAACTATTCAGAATCCTATAGATGTACTTCATTAATGAATACAGACCACAATACTTGCAAAAAAGGATTTAAAAAAAAACCTAATTAATACTTTCTGTTCAGACTCGATTTGTTCCAAAGAAATAGATGACAGACAATGTCAATTGTATCTTGAATGTTATTGATAAAATAGAGGGCAACTATAATCTTTCTTGATGCAATGTAAGCTTTTGACAATTGGAATCATCTTTCATGCTTAACAACTCTCTCTCTTAGAAACTAGGCCATTTCTTCTAAATTTTATAGGGCGTTTATTTAACAGCTTAG
>JAPKID020002001.1:0-13919 GCA_026931265.2 Tropidonophis doriae | reverse complement strand
CCTTGGGTCCTTCTCCAAGGAGAAAGGCGGGATACAAAATAAATTTATTATTATTATTATTATTATTATTATTATTAGTTTCCCTTCCCAAACAAAACAATTCTTCATCTGCCTTCCCATCCTGAACAGCAACATTCTGTGGCAGTGCTGAGGCTGGGCTTGAAGTATAGGCCTCAACTTCTGCTGCCAGCATCACAATTAGCATCCCAGCTGCTACTCAGAAAGGCTGCCTTGCACGCAGGCCTTGGTGAATGAATCTTGTGCATTGCTTATCTTCAGGTAGTGATTTCTCTGTTTGCAGGTACTTGCAGTTTTAAGGTTCCTTCAGGACACACAAGGTCGTTGATCATGAAACAGCTTTGAAGAATGCTCTTCCACACCCTTCGGAGCCTCCCAAAAATGTGAAAGGACACCCCGTTCTTGTGAAATTTTTGGAGACTCCGGGGCCTATGAGAGTATTGATCTCTCTTGCAACTTCTCACTAATTATGGAATTAAGAGTTGGCTACGGGACTATTCTTGCATAGTAGACTATAATAATTTTATACAACTTAAAACAGAAATCTAAATATGGACGTAAGTAATCAATAGGAGAATAATTCCATTATGTGCATATTTTTTGCTTCATTTAGAAAGAACATCAATAAAGGGCACTACTGTTAGTAGGTGGGTAGCAGTGTGTTTGTCAAATAGGTGTACTGTATCTACAGCATAAGTAGGAAGCTATACCAGAGGTTGAATTCTACACAGAATGGGAGTTGTATTTCAGTAAGATTTGGGGAGGGGCCTTTTCATCCCTAATTTAATTTATATATTTTCTATCCATTGTACAGTGTGCAACACTATAATTTAAAAATATTTCACTGTAATTTAAAAAGCCAATATATAAAGAGTACATTTCATTTGTACAAGATCAAGCAAAATTTGATGAGCAAGAAAAGACAATTGAAGCCTAAATTAGCTCAATGAAAAAAGAATAAAGAACAGAGCTTGAAATTCAAGTTTAACCTTATAAGAGAATGTTACTCATATTTCCCCAGATCAAAAATATTTGCTATTCTAGTTCAGAAGAAGCATGAAAATAGAATAAGTCACTCAGCCCTGTGCTGGATCATTGGTACCGTGCAATTTTATATTCAGGACTGAGAGAAAATACAATTCTTCCATTTAGTTGCTCAGTACTGTTTCTTTGGGTCACTCATTCTTGTAAGAACACTATTTCAATAAAGTATTTGGAATTTTTATTCAGGAAAGTTAATGGCAGAGATCAAATGGTCAAGATATAGATCTGTTAACCAAATAACTTATTTGCTAACATTCTGCTGCTAAATGATCTCAAAGGAATATAAAAAGATTTTGAAATTTTGATTGGGAAAATATCTAATTTCGTGGCTAACTCTTAAAGTTGGGCAAAACCACCATTGCTACATCATCAGGCAATAAACAAACATGGATCTGGAAAATACTCTTGCAATGCTTTTGTTCATTTATTAAAGATGAATTTGGTCACTAAGATGACAAAGTCTAAATTAAATGTCTTGGGTGTTTTCAGATACACTTTCCCTAATCTCACCCATTTTTCCATTTACATCTGATAGTTTTAGAAAGTGGATCAGAGATTGCAAGGAGACAATTCATAAGAGCATCAAATAGATTCTTTTGTTTTACTATATATATATTTTATAATGGCAGCAAAACTCACATTACAAACTGTTGGGCCATGGGTCTGATACAAGGCTTTAATTTCTTTTTTCCTAAAAAAACACACCATCCAAGCCATCATCAATCACAATCCTAAGCAATCGTCTCTTTTTTTCCTGCCATAAAACTAAGAAATATCACTTAGGGGGATATTCATGGTTGGGAGGAAACAGGTCATCAAAGTAGTAGGTACATTGCTTTTCAAATCACACAATTAGGTAAATTACAACTAGGCAAGCATATATGGAGCACAGTTCCACCAAATGGATTTTTCAGAGCAACTTTAACCCTGGCTCTGTTTACATTCTCTGTTAAAAACAAATGAAGCTGGATAGCAAAACTGAAATGCAAGAAGCAGGGAAACAAGCATAAGGCATCCTGCTCGTTTCACAGAATTATTGCTGTTAAATTAATTCACCTAAGCATTTGTAACTCTTACCACTAGATTTAAATCTATTGGGTACTTCCTTGAATCACATAAGAAAAAAGTCAGATTTGGCCAATTTTATAAATTTGGTCTGTTTATAGACTACATTATTAAATTTTAAGGGATCAGAACAAGATCCAATCAATGAATGCCATCAAGAGTAGATATTGGATGTATTTCTATTATATCAGGGGTCTCAAACTCAATTTACCTGGGGGCCGCTGGAGGCAGAGGCTGGGTGAGGCTGGGCCGCATAAGGAATTCCACAGGTTCACTCCCCCTGCAGGCTGCACTAATATTATACTTTCATTATCACGGTGGGGGCCACAAGATAGGGCCGCGAGAATGAGACCTCTGATTATATGAATGCAGATGTTTTTCAATTCCATTTAAGCAATCCCAAAACATTCACGGCCCAGAAAGGCACAAATAAAATGTCTTTCTCACGCTTAGGAATGCCAAGATGTGTGGAGTTCAACTCCAGATATTGGGGAAAGTATTCTGGGAGTTGAAATCCATTATGTTAAAATAGTCAAGGTTGAGAAACTGCTTTACATTTTGAAGCATACAACCCCAGATGCAAGATTTGGATCACAGGCTACCTTATCGCTAATATGAGTTTGTAGATAGAATAAATTAAGTTTTGTGAAGAATCCTCTGGTACAGTTGGAGGAGATACAGAAGCAAAGGTGACCACTATATTTCAATTCCTGAAGAATGCATACTTCAGCAAATGTGTCATTACATGCAAGTGCCACCTACGGAAACTATTTTCAGTGCTCTTTTGAGGATCAAGTAGGCCTTTAAAAGAAAACATTGGGGAAGAAAGGTCAGTGCTGTGAGTTTCAAGCTAAGCTCCTGATGTTCCCTTGCTTTGAAAACCAGCTGACTGCCCTTGCTTTGATCTCTCTTGCACCAAAGCCCATAATTACCTCCCAAGTGTGGTCAGCAATGCTGGAGGCATGCTGAAGACAAGTCCTTGTGTTTAAGACCTCAAGTGTTTTTCAGGACTGTTTCAGAACCCATGATCTTTACTATATTTATTGCAACACACTAACGATGCCAATTCACACAGGGGTACACATCAGCTAAAAATGCTCCTTTTTAAATACGCCTAAGATGTAAAATGGACAAATATATTCTGTGTATATAGCATGTAAGTACATATACCAGAGAAAAGCATGTCTATCTTTTTCCCCTAGGTAATTGTGTAATTGTGGAAGCACACACTTCTCTAAAACTGGGAGACCTGTTTTGCTGAATTACATACATTTAAAGATTTAATCCCACTGACAAACTGCACGCCGAAACATATACCACTGAAACGGAGTCCATCAAACACCTGCCCTAATTACTGACATTGCTGCTGCTTTTGGAAATGCAAGTAAAAAAAGTCACATTCCAAGCGTTTCAAATTTTAATAGGAAGAACTGTGAAAGTCAGCCACTTGTTTCAAAAGTTGATCAAGCACCCTCCAGCATCAAAGTAAAGTTATTGGAGAGGGAGAGGAAAATAGAATAAATCAAGTCTCTTTTGAAGCCATACTCTATATGGTCAAGCTTTCACAGATTACAAAATTGTACATTAAGTGGGCAGGTAAGAATCTAACACTCCCTATGCATAGACACCATAGACAGCATTCACTGACATGATTTTCATTAATGTACCAGTAAAAAAAAATTTCTTTTGGGTTCTGGTCACCTTAGGCTATTCATCAAATACCTTTTCTCAAATCTCCCCAAATATAGTGCAGAGCTTTCTGAGAAGTGTAGAAGTGGAAAATAGGGTGGAGAGCACAGGAGAAACTTACATTTGGCTGTTTGATTCCTGGCTTCATTGATTAGTTCAAAACAGGTGTGCAGAGGGAAAGAGGAAGGTAAATGAAATTTCATGATGGTTCCTCCAAAAATATGAGACAAGGGGCCTGAATGGCTGAGAGAATATGCAGGGTATATATTTTTGCACACACTTTTACACACATCTAGCTATAGTACATGTAAAAATATATGCTATACATACACCCATCCTCTTGGAGGTGCTTTTTTAAAGACACCATCTGAATGTGTACATGTGTGATTAGCTATGTATGCATTGGTATGTATTAAATTTACATATCCTACTAAGTGTATTATGTGCATATGTACACATACATACAGGCAGGCAACTTGCCAACCATCTAATATCTACCTCATTTTTTTTCAGTACAAAAACCATTGTCTTTCACCATAGAACATATTAAGTACAACTTTGAAATAGTTTCCCCCCCACCCTTTGTATAGCAGCTGGTTTCTTATACATTGATCCTTGCGCACAAAATCACGTACAAAAAATTGCAAAAGGGAAGAGAGTGCAGGAAAAAAAAGAAAAGTGTGTGCGGCAACATGTGAATCCGCCTTGTGTTTCTTTCAGGTGCCAAGGATGGGAAATCCTCCTTTTGCAGCACTATTCATGGGAGTGTGCAGACAAAACACTTATCTTATTGCACTTTTTTTTTTTTTTTTGCTTCCAGGCTATTACAACAAAACACACTGTTTTTATCTCACAGAATGTGCCCTCTGTTTTACATCATTGGACTACAAGATATATTAACCCTAAAGCCTTACTGCCTCCCCCAACCCAACCCAGCCCTGGCCACCCACTCCCATCCCATCTATAAAGGAAATAATATGTAACAAAATTGAAGGCTGCTCACTAGCAGAGTGCAAGAGTACACACTGAACTGTGTTGTCTTCTGCAGCACTGTAGAAGAGTTTACTTCTAACACAGTAAATGATGCCATGCAGAGAAAAGGATGGCAAAGAGGAGAACAACTATAAAATACAAGAAAAACAGTGAGGGTGAAGAGAAAGAGATTATCTGGGGGTAGAAGACAGAACAAATAGCCGAAGGATTTGGGGTGGGGGAAGCACAGCATGACAAGTGCTGAAGATGGGCAGGGGGAGTTGGTTTGTTTCAATTTAGTCCATTTCATGTAAACAAGCTAATAATTCTCCTCAGATTGACAAATAAAAAGGTTGCAGTTCCAAGTGTAAAGGACTGTGTTTTCAAAAGTTTGTTCAGCCACACCACAGCCAGCGTGAAAAATGGAGAGGAGAAAAACCAAAGCACAGAACCAGGAAAAGGTCTAATTGGGAGCCCTTGGCAGGGTTGGCTCTGGTGTCTCTAGACCGAAGACATCAAACTACTGTTTAGTGAACCCATTTTTTTTTCTCTTTTCCTCTTTTAATGGTGTGAAAAAAAAGTGTTTTCTTCCTCTTCCCTTTGCTCAAAGACGGGTCTGTGCCTCAGGAACGTAGATTTCAATGCTGTCCGCGCTCTCAGTGGCAGAGTTTTGTCGAACGGAAGCCGCGCGCTTGGCTGCCATGAGGCGTTTGCGAGCTTCCTGGCGCTGCTTGTCCACCGAATCGGATGCCTTGTCCCGGTTTAGCTGAGATTTCGGTTTAGCTGGCTTCTTTGGAACAGGAGGGGGTGGTTTCTTTTCTTCCTTTAGGGAGGAATAATAGCAAAAATGTAGAAAAACCAGAATCCGTAACTCAATATTACACAGCACAGGCAGAAGTGCATTTGCAGAAATGAAGTACAGCTGCTGGTACATCCAGGTATCAAAAACCCCATTCTTGCTTCCTTGATTTTAGAGGTAGTTCTTGACTTATGACCACAATTGGGAGCAGAATTTCCACTGTTAAGCAGGGTGGTTAAGTAAATTGGCACCCGATTTATTATAATTTTTTTTGGTCATGGTTGTTAAGTGAACCACTGCACGTGGTCATTAAGCAAATCTGGTTTCTCCCATTGACTTTGCTTGTCAGAAGAAGCCAGCTGGGAAGGTTGTAAATTGTGATCACATGACCCACCTCAGTTCCACCCCACACTGCAACTGTTATAAATACATGCCAGTTGCCAAATACCCAAATTTTGATCACATGATCCTGGGGAAGCTACAATGGTCTTAAGCATGAGGACTGGTCAAAAGTCATTTTTTTCAGTATCACTGTGACTTGAAAATATTGCTAAACAAATGGTTGTAAGTCAAAGATTAACTGTATTTTTTTTCTCCTTACACCTGTGGTGAGTTTTCATATACCAAATGTAAACTAAGGAGTACAAACTATTATTTAAAAAGCTAACAGTTTTGCTTCTCCCATAATTTAAATTCACTTTGCGTGACTAGATTTTAATCTAAAATTGCTTTCAACATTTATAAGATGAGAAATATTTTCACCCTCTTTTTTTGGGGGGGGGGGGGGGGAAGGGTGCGTCTTATACTCTAAAAATTAGGGAATTTTTAGGTATTTCCGGGGTTTTTTAAAATAATTTTGGGTTTTTAGAAACACAAGGTTGTAGCGTCAATTGTTTTAAATTTTTATATCATTGTATTTGTTTGTGCATGTTTCTTCCTTGTGCGCTGCCCCTAGTCCCTTGTGGAGATGGGGCGGGATATAAATCTAAATAAAATAAATAAATAAAATAAAATAAAAATATGGTAAATCCATAAAAACAACATAATGTACACTGTAGGAGTTTGACTCTGGTATTCTTGACGCTTACCTTCTTCTCCAATGGCTCTGTCACTTGCCAACCATTAGCTTTCAGGTGGTACAGCTCATCAAATTTCATGCTGATGTCTTCAATGGACAACTGTAAGAGATCCCAAAACCCAGCAAGGTCCTGTGCTGTGGGCCTAGGATTGGAATTGGGGTTCTGCAGTGAACAAATAAAGCAATGAAGTGGTAATCTGGTAATCCATGCAGCTCACAAAGCATAAGTGTGATGTGTGCTCTCCTAGGAAAAATAACAACTGGCTGTACTGCTACATTTTACATCCTCTGAAGCCTCTGGATACTCTTCAGGGAGAGCCCCATGTGGAGCACATCACAGTAGTCCATTTGGGAGGTGCCCAGGGCATGAGAAACTGTGAGCAGAGCCTCACGATTCAGGAATGGGTGGAACTGGTGTGCTATATAAAGTTGTACAAAAGCCCTCTTAGTCACAACTACCACTTGATTCCCTTGAGTTCTCTCCACCAGAAGAGCTCAAGTCACCCAGAACAAGGCCACTGGGAAGCAATCCACAGATGCAACAAGAGCAGAGACATATTGTTTGCCACATTATGTCTCAACTGTTCAGTCAAGTTCAGTCTTTGTTGACCTCCAGTGGTGCTTTACACACCTCTTCTCCCATTTCACCTTCCTTAGATGTTCCATAAACCATGGAAAGTAGCAGGATCCATGGGAAGGGAGAAGTCACATGGACAAACGCAGATTCAACTTCACAGCCACCTTCTTGTATCAAGTGGTAACAAAGGCCTCAGTTGAACCATGAAACGGACCATGTTTCCAGTCCTTCTGGAACCCTTCTGGATCCATTCATTGCCCGGAGCAGACCAATTTACCTGCACTCTCTCTGAACCCAATTAAATAACCACCCCAAAGTGGAGATGGGTGGTGTAAGACTATATGCCACCATCCATCTCCACTTTGGGGTGGTTATTTAATTGGGTTCAGAGATGGCTAACCTTTTTCCCACAGCGTGCCAAGAGCAAGGCGAGCACAGGAAGGGTTGTGCGCGGGTGTGTCCACACCCATAATTCTATGCATATGACCCCCCCTCCCTGCAAATGTGTGTGCAACTCCCACCTTCTCCCTGTTTTGCCACATGATGGACCCGTTTTTTGCCCTCCCCAGGCTCCAGAGGCTTTCTAGGAGCCTGGGGAGAATGAAAATGGCATCCCTCCTCCCCCAGAGGTTGCCCCGAAGCCTCTGGAGGGAGAAAAACAGCCCTGTGGGCAACCTGGAAGTCCATTCCTGAACTTCCGGTTTGCGCATTGGATTGTTTTTTGCCCTCCAAGTGAAAAACGGTTGAAAATGAGGGCTGAAGTCAGCTGGTCAACACACGCATGCCCGCTGGAGCTGACAGGGCAATGCCTCGTGTGCCCTAACAAATGGCTCCGCATGCCACGCATGCCATCACGGCTATATGCCATGTTGGAGGAGCAAGTTTGATACAAATAACAAGAGATCTGCATACTCACCAAGTTTTGGTCACAGAGGCCACGGAATTGCTGGAATTTCTGTGACATTAGTAGTTGCGCACTGCCCACTGCACTGAGGACTTTGCCTAAGACTGAATATGACAGAAAGAAAGAAAAGCAGTCAAGGAAGATAAATAATTCAGAAACAGAAAATGCCAGGAGATTTAAGGTTAAAAGAACCATTTTTGACCTTTAGGCATATTTATCTCCGCCCCACCCTCCCTTCCAGGAACAGAACAGTTTCACTCAGAGCCATTAAAGGCAAGCCATTAGAAATGACTTCTGAGGCTTTTTTTGGGGGGGGGGGGAGTGTCAGTGCACGTTTGGTTAGCCCATGTTCTTTCTACTGCCAACATCAATTGACTGTAGAGAGATGGCAAGCAGCCACACTGCTGAATGACACTTTGTTTATGATAGACGGCCGGCGAAGTCTTCAGGGGAGGCAGAAAAAGTTGATTTCCAATGCTATTTCACCCTCAACCCTTTTCACAGTATTTGTGGCCACAAAGTAAACATTCAAGAATGCAACTTTCTAAGCACAGCTTTGTGACCCAGGACTTCTAATCATCATAGGTTTGTCAACTCTCATGGGTGGATAGAGCCCTGTGGCCTATATTCCATAACAAGTGAATATTTTAAAATTTGGTTGTTGCCAAAAGGAGATTTAGAACTTCCTGGCCTTTTCTCTTCCTAACAGCACTGAAAAATCTCAGAAAAAAAAAAGATTCCTATTTAAAACTCCACGTCCTGTACATTTAACTTTCTTCAGAATTATAGAGTACTGATGGAGTCATGGCATCTTTCTAAATGAGAAAAAGATGCAACATGTCTCTCCAGGGTGTCAGTGAAAGCAAAGAGGTGGCACACCATATCAATTGGAACAACTATGTTTCTTCATTGACTATGGTTAATCACAACTGAAATCTGAAAAAGGGAGGAATTAAGATGTACAGCGTTCTGATGTTTATCTGCACAATCCCTAGCGTATAGAAATAGCCCCCCCTTCCAACAACTTGCTTTTGGGCCTAGCTCTGCACTTGAGGCATGGAAAGATTTTGCCCACTTTAAGCTTCAAATCTCACTAAAGCCAGGTTATCATCCTTGCTCACCTTCTTCAGAGAGATTATTCTCTTTAGTCTCTTGGTCCATCTGTCGACACCACCCTTCCAACCTTTCCGTCTCTGCCTGCAGTAGTTTCTGAAACCAGTACCCATCCCTTCGGCAAGCTCCCGGTTGTGTTGGTTCTGATGGAGTGTTGGTGGATGTTTCAAGCCAAGGATCAGGAGGAGGGAGAGAGGAAGGCTCCAGGGCTGGGTCATTGCTATCTCCATAGGAGAGGTTTTTCTTGCTCTCAGAGGGCATGGCTGCTTGCCTCGTGTTAGCATCAAGGTTGTTGGAGTTGTTGCAGGGGGAACAATCAGCGAGGTTTCTTTCAGATGATTTACAGGTGGAATTATTCAACTCTTGAGAGTCAGAATCTGTATCCTGTTTGTTGGACATGCTGTGAGAGTGGCTGTTGCTATAAAGTGAAAGAGGGGCAAGAGACAAGTCAGGAAAAGCGGCCCTTGCAGAGGGCTGGTTCTATTCCCCAGCACGCAGCGACAACCATATGTATTTGTTTACGCATCTGCAGCTGAACTGCATTTCCTCGCCCATCTTTCCCTGCACACAAATACACACACTATACATGCAGACAGACGAAATTATAAGGTTGCCTGCTTACTGCAGTAGGGCATCCAAACAAAAACTGGCACGCATCTGTAATTACATCTGCTGTTCTATTGTTCAGTTCAGACTCCCAATGATTCTCTTACATGACTAAGCCTCTTTGTTTTGGTGAGATCACTTGCTGTTGACAAAGGGTTTGGGGATCACCACTACCCAAACGGTGATTTGGAATAGGAAAAAAGAAACTAAACTATAAATTGAGAGATCGCAACTGCATGGTTTTTTTTTCCTTTAAAAAAAAAAACCCTGTGTCTTCCACTTACCGCCACTCGTCCTCTACCTGTACCCCGATGGACTGGAATTTGGTGGCTGATGGAGGGAGCTCCTCTTTTGCCACTGGTTGAAGGCAGTCAACCTTATTAACAAAAAGATACAAACAAAAAAAACAAAAACACAAAAACTTGCTGCTAGAATTCACATTAGAAGGGAAGAGGCATGCATGCACACAAACACACACATAGTGATCGTGCAGACACCACACACCAAAAGGCAGCAAACGTTTTTTTGTTAAGATCAGGAAGAATCTGCAATGGAGCCAATCAAAATGCCCAACATTGACTCAGAGTGGCTAAAAGTTCTAAATGGGGACGGGGAAAGAAAGACAATTAGATTTATGGCTCTGTAGCCAAAGTTACACTGTCCTACTAAAAGATAACCTTAAAAGGCAGTTTTCATTCATTTTTTGTTCTGTTTACTAGGTTAATTTTTAGCTGAACAATTAGCTGCCTGTGTTTCAAATTTCTGTCTTTAAAAGGTCAAATATATTGGCAAAGGTCAGATATACTGTTAAATAAAAAAAAAGGTCAGTTATACTGTTAAATAAAAAAATAAAATAAAAAATAATAAATAAAATGATCTAAAAGAAATTTTAGAGGTATGAGAACAGAAATGCAACCAAGGCCGACTACTGATGTTTATATATCTATAGATATCTAATATATCTACAAAAATTATTTTAATATGATCTGAATTTAGAATCAAGCTTTGATCTGAATTTAGAATCAAGCTTTACCCTACATTAAGTCATGTAAAAAGGAAATACCTTCACCCAATTTCAGCTTAGATTGCTCAACAGACCTTAGTATGATTGATTTAGAGACAAATTTATTGAGGTTGCTTATAACTGATAATTTAATATTTTTTTAATTGTTACACATACATGGGGGCAGAAACTCAAAATGAATCGGTCCTCTATTTGCATAATGAAAGCTAATGTTCAGTCAAAATAGCATCAAAAGCTTATGTAGATTTGCTCAACAAAGCCTCCTTAAAGCCTTTGGATGAAAGCATATCAAGTGCACCAAGGGCACGGCAACTAATTCCAACATGCCATTATTTTTTATTGAACTTGGAAAGTCTTGAGTGCTTCCTAACAGTAAGGACAATTAACCAGTGCAACAGCTTGCCTTCAGAAGCCATGGGCCCTCTATCACTAGGAGGGCCCATGGCTTTAAGAAAAGACTAGACAGTCACTTGTCTGAAATGGTATAGGGCCGTGATGGCGAATTTATGGCACGGGTGCCACAGGTGGCACATGGAACCATTTCTTAGGGCACATGAGGCGTTGCCCGGTAAGCTCCAGCGTGCTTGTGTGCGCTGGCCAGCTGATTTAGGCCTTCTTTTGAAGCTGTTTTTTGCCCTCTGGAGGCTTCAGGGAAGCTCCTGAAGCCTCTGAAGCTTGGGGAGGGTGAAAAAAGCACGCCAAAAGCAGGGGGTCGCGCACATATCATTATGGGTGTGGCACGCCCACGCTTTTGGCACGCGAGCAAAAAAGGTTAGCCATCACTGATATAGGGAATTATGTATTTTGAGGATTGGGAAGAAACATTTTCTTTTCCTGGAGAGCTTTTCAACTCAGGTGATAGAGCAAGTTCATTGAAAAGGGAAATCTTTCACGGATGACTTTCTCTCCTCTTCCTCTCATACAAAAATATATATTCTACAGGGTTGTCTCTAAATATTAAAAATAAGATGCTTTCCTCCCCACCCCACCCCACCCCACCCCCCTTTTCATTAATGGCTGTTGCGCTTGTGAGTAGTCTATTTCACGGTAGGAATACATTTGGATGAAGTGCTTGTTCAATCCTGTGAGCTAGTGCCAAAAGCATATACTGTTTCACCACTGAGAATGGTGGGAAAGAATTTTTCGTCACACTTTTGCCCTTAACCGGCTGCATTCCATTTATTATGTAACACTTCTTGCATTTAAGCGTATTCTTCTTAAAATGGGCAGAGCTTTGGATTCCCTTTGCAAATTGCACTTAGAGGTCCAGGACAAAAATCATTTGCACTTGAACAACTGGAAGCTTTGAGATGCTTTTTGTTCTGTAACGTGTGCATTAGACTTGCAAGTATTGACTTAAATCAACCCCATTCCTTTGAATTATACAATTGCAGATAATTTGGGTTAAAGGACGCTAAGGAAACATTTAACCTGGCAATTTTCAATAAATGCAAATATCCATGTTGGAGTAGGGGTGGTTTAGGGTCATACCAGTAAACATATGCCATACTGTCATACTGAAATTATTGAATGCAATCTTGCTTTGAATAAAATCTATGGCATCCATCTAGGGATATTCTTTTGTTCTAGTTCTATTCTGTTCTAGGGATATAGAGTGAAAAGTGATCAACATTTGTCAAAGTAGTGTTCCTCCTTCAACTTCATCTTTCTTGCTTAATGCATTAGGCAGAATTAGTCAAAGTGCCATTCCATCTCCTGTGGAAAGAAGAATTCATGAGATATACGCATATAGATACATATACATCAGAGGTGGGTTTCTGCCAGTTTGATCTGCACATAAACATTGCGCGCGAGCGCTCACATGAGCAAACCGGTAGTAAAAAAATGGAAACCCACCACACACACACACACACACACACGATTTGCTTAATTTTTGTTTATTGAACAAACCATAGTGCCTCAAGCCATAAACCATGGTTTTTGTATTACAGAGGTTGAGTTGAACCCTCAATCTAAGCCACAAACAAAGAAGCCATGCTATAACCTGGTGTGGTATAACTTAGTCGTTTTGTATTACTTCGTAGGCAGGCAGCTATTTTGAGACGGAGGTGTGCCTGAAATCTTTTAGCTCTCCTAGGTGCCCTCATAAAACAGCTGCTATTGGGGTTGAGGTTTGCTCATTTTTAGAAAAAAACTGGCCTAGTTGGCATGGGCAGTCACAAAATGCTGGTTTACCACAAGACAAAGGGTTGAGGTTGTTTTTGCTCTCCTCTTTTGTTCCATTGTAGCTCATTCCTCCTCTTCCTCCTTCTTTTTCCAGAGTTGGTAGGTTGTAATCACATTCCATTTTTGTTTTCTAGAAATTTATGATGAAGAACGTTTAAATTTACAAAAAGTCAGAGGTAGAGAGACTGATGAGCACATAAACAAACATCTGTGAGCCAATTCCTGTTCACTGAAGAGTAATGCTCCTTTTAGAAATACTAGAAAATGACAAGACACTTAGTACTCCCAGAAACTATAGTCCAGTGATGGCTAACTTTTTTTGGCTCGTGTGCCAAAAGCGGGAGGAGCGCAGGGGGGTCGTGCGTGGGCGTGCCAAACCCATAATGATATGTGCGCGATCCCCTGCTTTTGGCATGCTTTTTTCACCCTCCCCAGGCTCCAGAGGCTTTCTAGGAGCCTGGGGAGGATGAAAATCAGGCTCCCCCCTCCTGAAACTTCCCTGAAGCCTCCAGAGGGTGAAAAACAGCCTCAAAAGAAGGCCTAAATCAGCTGGCCAGTGCACACATGCACGCTAGTGCTGACAAGGCAATGCCTCGACTGCCTTAAGAAATGGTTCTGTGTGCCACCTATGGCACCCATGCCATAGGTTCACCATCACTGCTATAGTCTGAACTGGGTTTGCTTTTCTGAATGAATGTGTAATTCATTAAACACATTTTGTCCAAGATTGGAGGACGATAAACTGCCTTTAATCTAAAACAGAAAGGAGCCTTTTATAAAGACTCTTCTTTTGAAATACTAACTCAGAGTTTGTCAACCCTTGCATCTTCAACATATGTGGAC
>JAPKID020002000.1:0-13919 GCA_026931265.2 Tropidonophis doriae | reverse complement strand
ACACGATCCAAGGCCCCGGAGGCCGCCTCATACCAGGCCGCCACCCGGTCCTCAGTCGTGCCGTGGGTCGTGGGAACAACTGGCCCAAGCTCCTCCTGGAACCGTTCAGGGTCCATTAGTCGCTTGGGGCGGAACCATCTTGGAGAAACCGATTCCGCCTCCCCGCGGTATGTGGCGGCGATTGGGAAGTCCAACCGAAGAAGAGAGTGATCTGACCATGACAAGGGAGAGATGACTAACTCCCCAGTGCCTAGATCACTTATCCACTGACCAGAGACAAAAATCAGATGTCACACAGCAACATTTCTCTTCTGGTGAGGTTCACATAACGAGGTTTGACCTGCAAAAATATGGATTACCACCAGAAACAAGTGATATCCTTTGTTTCCATCAAGTTGATGTCTGGATATTTGCAAACCTGATCTGGAGCCCTAAATATAATACTCGAATTAAATTAAAGCAGCAATCATATGCTTTCATATAATGTATGGATCTAACAGCTTTTGTTTGTAGTTTAATATGTACATGAATTGGTTTTATTTATTAAACCACAGCTTAAAAGAACCATTGATGTAATATAATGTGTAAAGCCTGTTTGCTGAATGCCTGATAGTCTTTTTTTTCAGTATAATACATGTTGGTCAGATGACCAATTTCCTCTCTGGGGAACATTCCCATAGCATTTCCTATTCACTTTCTCTACAAACCAACAAGTCAAATGGGTTTAAAATGGTTCTCTTTGAAGCTTTAACTATGTTGTAAAAAAACCCATAACCGAATGAAATGAACCAGCATTTTAATTGATGATTAAAACATTATTCAAAGCAAGGCTTCTCAAAGGACAAGTAGGACTGGAAGCAGAGAGAAGCAATTCAGCTGGGCTTCTTTCCATCTAAACACCAGAGTCAAAATAAGTGCTTTGTATTTATATGAAGGAATTATTAATCTAATGTAATGGAACATAGTAAGGAGGTGCACTCCCAGGAGGGAAGGAGTGCATCCTAGAGGAACAAGAGGCAATTCAGTCTAGAAAGAGAGTGAAAACAGCATCTGCTTAATAGTTCATTGTATAGTAGATGCATATAGCAGAATGTTCTGTGGCATTGTGACTATGGTCAGCCTTTTCTTATCATTTCTTATTTAGCTTCTGTATCACAACAATATATGAGTTGTTTGAACTGTTCTGACCTAGGCTTCCTGATACAGTAAAAAACACATGCTTAGTCCCCAAAACCCTCTTTTTATTTCAAAGGCTATGAATTATGTCCATTCACAGCCCGTAATGAGTCCCAAATAGTTGTAAAGAGTCCTACAGTAGGTTGCCAAAGTCCTTTGGCATAAGGCTGATTGATAAGCACCCCCATTTATCTTCCTTGAAAAATGGCCAAAGACTTAATTGGCACTTAGTTTGGCAAGGCCACATGGAACAAAGAGTCAAAATGGAACTTCAGAAGGTAAACTGACTAGCATGAACCAAGTTGCTTCCTGCAAAGGCTCATGTGGTTTTGCTCCTCCTTTATGTCCTATGGGAGGGGCCAATCATCTCCAAGCCTTACTCCCGAGTTGTCCCTTCTGTCTTAACTGTTCTTGTCTTCTGGCAGCTCTGCACATGCACGCACTGGAAACGGGGAGCCTGTTCCTCTGCCTCACTGCTGTCCGATTCTGGAGACTCTGGAGGCAGTATATAACTCCCAGATAACCCTGGTCCCCTGTATGCGTCTGATGCAGAGCCCTTGTCAGGCTCAAGGACTGGCCCATATTGCTCCCCAACCTCCTTGCTGTCTGATTCTGTTGCCAGGTCCGCAGACCACCAGCGGACCACAATATGAACATACTATTTTCTTCCTTAAGCAATAAGGCCAGGATCAGTAATATTATGGGTAGGGAAATCTGCTGACAAGTATTAGACATAAGGAGCATATGTACCCACCAAACTCTTTATTAACGCTAATATAAATGTGCATTTTTCTCCCTTTTATTTTCTAATTTGGGGAAGCCATTTGTTTTAATGATTTAATTTCATTAATCCTAACTGCAAAATAATATTGATTTAGTTTAATTTTGAATGTCTAGTCACTTTGGTGCTTGGAAAATAGAATTCTCTGTTTCACAAGCCTTCGTCATGATGTCCTGATCTTAATTCCACTTCCCTGGTTTTGCTTGTTCAGTCTTGTGTTTATCTGGGTAGTGCTAGTTTTAAAGTGATATCCCCCAGGTCTTTGTCTTCAGAAAAAGGAAAACTGAAGATGTACCTCTGGGAAAGGTTCCCACTATTTTTCTCCCCCTGACTTGTGAAAATCTGTTTCTAACCAGGATTGCTGAATTTAAATTAAATTATTATTGTAAGAAAGAAGGCTGGAAAGGAAGCCATATTAGATGGTTCCACTCTAGTAATCATTCACCAAGGAGTCCCTGAACTGACCCCATCTTGTTGGATAATAGCATAGATAAATACTGTGTTTGATATTACGTGACCATTGTTCCTAATGTTGGTCTTGCTGGCTGGGGAATTCTGTGAATTGTAGTTCAGATATCTTAAAATTGCTGAACATGAAAAATACTGTTCTAAGTAAATGTTAAAAGGTAATAGAATCCTCTCCAAAAGCGGGGGGAATTAATAATCCTGAATTTCAGGGCTGGGGACAGCTACAACTGGTGGCTATCTTTTTTCACTGAGAACTTCTAAAAAAGATTGCGGACCCGTCTGCTGCTTGTGTGTGAAGTCATTCCTAATTCACATCTGGTTTTTAAGTTTTTGATTTTTGCCTACTTCAGATGCCCCTTCAGCCTATAATCATAAATACAGACTTGGAGGAAGGTGCCTGGTTTCAAACCTAATAATGTCAGATCAATCAGATCTTTTAAAAACAGGAAGAACCACCATTTAGCAACCAATCAAATGTTCGAAGTTGTCCATGTAGTCAGCAGGACGAACAATGAACTTGGGTTAGACTTCACCTTCCATTTGTACTGGAGGACTGTAGAACTTCCACATGGGTTGCATTGAATTATGCTCATTGCTGAAAAGTTTTTGATTCTAGGAGAGTGAGGGCTAACTTTTTCCAGACCGAGTGCCGAAAGCATGCCCGAACCCCCAAAATGCAATGCGTGTGTGCCCCCGCACATGCGCCCCACCCCCTCATGCATGCATATGCGGCCTCACACATGCGCAGCAGAGAGACCCGAAGGACATTTGGCTGGCGGGAGGCACACGCACATGCGTGGCGGAGCTGAACTGGGGAGGTGACTCACATGCCTTCAGAGAGGGCGCTGTGTGCCATCTCTGGCATAAGTGTGATAGGTTCGCCATCACGGTTCTAGAATATGTATAGTGTTCCCTAAACCTATTTTTAAAAGTTATCATTTCAGCCTGATTTAACCTTCGGCCTGCAAATTCCTTTAAAATTACCTGCTCTATAAAAAAAACATAATTTTAAAATGTCTCCCATTCTCTTCAGTGCACCTCAGTATTGCTTTAAGGCATCAACCTATTGCTATAGATCTCTAACACATTTCTACGTGAACCTATGGTTTTATTTGTGTGTGTGTATGTGTAAAAAAACATATCTTTTCCATTAGTTTCTAGAACATGAATCTAGTCACTATTTTTTCTTCTTTCTTCAGAGAGAAAGTCTCCATGCTAAGGGGAAGAAAATAGCTGATTCACTGGCTATTTGGTTAAATCTGACTGATTATTTTGATGTCTTTGAACTGATTCACTGATTTGTGCATGTACAACACTAAATGATTTGAAATATATCAGTGATCACTCACAATCAAATCAATAGGCCGAATTGATCGGACTTTTGAAATCAGTTCATTCATTTGAATCAAATTGATTCTCCAGACTGAATTGATGATTCAGCTTGCAGCAGACCTTAATTGCATAGGATTACATAGATTTCCTCTCCTTTATTAATTTGGACGTTGGTTCTTTTCTAGGGGTCTGCAATCTGATCGCCAAAAAGCACTTTACAACACACTTGTGCAAATTTATCACTTATCTACAACTCCTTAAAGCAGCTGCAACTTTTCCAGGGATTGCATATACAAAAAAAAAATCTTTTGTAGACTGAAATAATCTTTTCCTTCATAATTCTGTTTGATACTTTAAATTAACAGAGACTTAAAAATGATAAGTTATTTGACACCACTTTCCTAATACAGAACACGGTCCGTGTAGAAATATATATTGATTTCCCATTTCTACTACTATGGTGTTCGTTAATCTGCAGCAAAGGTGGTTGCTCCCGTTTTGGCCCGGATCAAGCAAACCAGTAGTGGTGACAGTGGGAGGCTCCGCCCACCCTTCTGAAGCATTGTGCACGGGCACACACAAGCGAACTGGTAGTAAAAAAATATGGAAACCCACCACTGATCTGCAGTCTCATCCCTTGAATTACTGTACAAAATCCTCTTTTCTTTCCTTCCTTTATTTCCCTTGCATGTCTCTATACTTGCTGGATGCTTGCTGTATTCTTTATGTTTTACACCCTATGATTTGTAGTCTAGTAAAGTTCTACCACTATTTCTGCTGCCTAATAAATTCTAACAACTTTGTCAAAGGTCCAGTCCATATCTTCTGAATTGTTATTTCATGTGACTTTGAATCTTTGCCCAACTATAATAGCGGCTCCTTAATTTTCAATCTGTTCAATTCAAAACATTGTCTTTCTGAATGCCTTTTTAAATGCATGTCTATCAAAGACTCAGGTTTTTCTAATGTATAGCTTTTTATATTGTGGTTTAGCTGCATGCTATAAAAGACAACGTTTTCATGCATATTCAACAAAACCGCTAACTAAATTTTCTGAACACTTTAACCCAGAATATAACTTTTATATCCATTTCTTCAGTAGTTTATTTTTTATTGTTTATTTTATTGTTTATTTCTTTGCACTCCACTCTGATACCCTCAACTATTTCCTAGGTCCGTGACGGTGGACCTATGGCACGTGGGCCAGAGTTGGCATACAGAGCCCTCTCTGTGGGCACGTGTACCGTCGCCAGCTGCTCTTCTGGTTTCCGGTATACTGCCGCACATGAAGACTAGTTGATTGGTGCGCCTGCCGGAAACTTGAAGACCAGCTGGCTGGCACGTGCATGTGCACTGGCCAACTGGTCTTTGGGTTTCTGGTGCTACTGCACATGCTTTCATTGACTCCGTTTTCGCTGGTTCCGTTTTCGCTGGCAGAGGGCTGCAGGAGGCTGTCAAAGGCCGAAAAAAGGGGCATGGGAGAGCTGCAAACTCCCCTCCCAAGCTCCATTTCACTGATAGAGGCACCACGGGCCGGTTCTTTGCTGTTTTCAGGGTGGCGCCGCTGTCCAGATCTAAGCACCCCACAGACTGGATCCGGCCCCTAGATCTTAAGTTTGACATCTCTGAGGTAGAGTATTTTTTACCTATTATTGGAAACAAAGTTGTTTTGCAGCCAATTAAGGGAAAAGGAAAGTTAATACTGATAAAAAATGTTAAATTAGCAACAGTTGTTTCCCATTCAAAGTTGTCGGGTTGGTTATTACCTGGAATTTGTAGAAGTCACTTGTTTGAGCAAAGACTAAGTGACGAACAGAAGGATTTGCGAATTAGTTTTGCCATCTATCTTTGATAAAATTCTGATGCAGACAGCATGAAGCACAAATCATAAAAATATTTTTCTGATATTTTGTTAATATATGGTGTTTAGCTGTGCCCAAATAGGTTTGGAGAGGAAATAAATACTTTGTGGGTTGTTTTTTTTCAAAAGCTGTGGCGTGATTGTAATGAATTCATTTAATTATTTATGTGAGGTATTAATAGATTGCTTCCTGTGCTGAAGCAACTTGAAATGGTTGCAATGAAAACAGCAGCAAAATACATTATAAACAATACATTAAAGTAATTTATGGCAATAGTCATTAAAAACAAAAAACCCTAAGGTAATGTCAGCCCTTTGGGGTAGGACAGATCAAGAAACAGAAACAGCTGGGCCAGTGATGGCTAATTTTTTTGTTGCCATATGCTGGAATCGCGCATCCACTGATCATGCAACTACCAAGCGCTTGCAACACCCCACTTGCCCCCTGCCCCCCATGCATTCATGCGTGACCCCTGTGCTCCACCCACTCCATGCATGTGCATGCAACACCTCTGCACTCTGCCCATCCCCGTGCATGCGCCCCTGTGCATATACATGCAACCCCTTGTGTGCACCCCAGCCTTTTGCACATGCACATGTGACTCCTGCATGTGTGGCAGAGACCTGAAAACCATCTGGCTAGTGGGAGGCACGCACACATACACGGTAGAGCTGAGCTGGCTCGCGTGTCCGCAGAGAGGGTTCTGTGTGCCACTTGGGGAATACGTGCCGTAGGTTTGCCATCACAGAGTTGGGCTATCAAGAATGATCTTTATTGTTCAGGTATTATAACAATCTTCAAAACAGAGTTTCTGTCTAATGCCAATTTATACCTAACAAAAATAAGACAGGTTTACTTTGAGCTTCTTTTCACACTTTCTCTTCCCGGAAGACCAAATTTATCTTTTTCTGAAATTCCTTCTGTAACGGTTGATTTCTCCTCTCCCCTATTCCTAGAGTAAATCCTATATTCCATCAAACATAGGGAGATTAAAAAATTTAATACTATGCTGAAATGTATTCTTGAAAGTTGAATTTTCCACAACCACCACAAAGAGGTCATAATATGTAGTTCAGTGGTGGGATTCAGCCAGTTCGTACCTATTCGGGAGAACTGGTTGTTAACTTTCTAAGCAGTTCGGAGAACCGGTTGTTGGAAGAAATCTCATTTTGGTGGTTTTTTCACTTACGTGGCTAATCCTGTAAGGAAGGCAGGAAGGAAACATTCTGGTGTTGTTCCTAACCTAATCTTTATTGCCCTGCTTACAGAAACTGCCTCTCCAGTTAACCCTTATTACATTGTAAAGGCTAAGGCAAAGCGCCCATCGAACGGAATGATGTTGAATTGACCATGCCCACACAGTCACATGACCACCGAGCCACACCTATCCAGCTGGTCTTTAGTACAGAGAACCGGTTGTTAAATTATTTGAATACCATCACTGATGTAGTTCCTAAATTTCGATGGGCAAAGCATTTGAGAGCACCACCAAAAAGACTGCCTACAAACAGCTGATAAACGACATCCAGTGGTTCTTGGTTCTTGAATTTGAGCCTCCCTTAGTAATCTAGTGATTGAACAGAAAACGTCAGACTGACGTCAATTAGATGGTAGTTAGAAGGTATTCTGGTATGAAGTAGTTGGAGGGTATTTGTGTAATAATGGCAACCTTGGATCTTGCTCAGTTCCTAACTGGCGCAGACCCCAGTTGGAAGTCAACATTGGCAAGAAGGCAAACAGAGTGTTGTGATACAAGAGCGTGGCTTTAATTACAACCCTGTCTTCTGTCTTGCTGACTACTTTGACCTCCCCACACAGACACAAACACACATATACATACATGCAGGCTTCGTGGATTCCTCTAGCACAGATTGGCTTTTATTGTGAGCCAAAACATGATTCTGTTTGACCTTGGGTGGGCATGATCAACTCGGCGGCCCCTGTGGTGGTCTGAATTCTCTGCCAGCGAAAATGGACTCGCAAGCTCCGTTTTTGGCTGCAATGGCATTCTGCTATCCTCTGCCAGCAAAAATGGGTAACCCATGGCACTCCTGAGCTCCGTTTCCACTTGCAGAGGCACCTCAGGCCAGTCCTTTGCTGTTTCCAGGTGGCCAGATCTAAGTATCCCATGGGCTGGATCCAGTCCCCAGGCCTTGAGTTTGACACTCTTGCTCTAGCAGGCAATCATTCTCATTTAATTAGGCAAAACTAAACTAAAATCACTGTGGAGTGATTTCTCCCAAAAGCCTAAAATGGGAAACTGCTTAGGGTTTGGGGTTTGTTTTTTGGTTTTGGTAGAATGTGCCATATTATATACTGGAGGTTACATCTAACTGAATCATCTTCGATTCCCAGTCTCAACTCCCAGTTAAAATATTTGGGTATTTCCGCTCTTTTAATGCACCATTCAAAGATAATTGGTCAAAAGTGTTCTACCACTTTTTTCAAAGGGAATCGGCAGAAAGAATAGATTTTCTTGATAATCCCTTTAAAATTAAAATTCAACACAGATACATTATGGTTCAAGGGCATTAAGGCCTTATTGAACCCATTTAAAGCTGAGAGATAGAAAGAACAGCTGCAATGACATAGCTAACTTCCTTCAGAAAACTTACATATTGCCACCATTGATGAAAGAAATCCCAGAAGGTCAGAGGTCACTTTAGTTCTGATAATATCACAATTTTTATGTGAATGTTTTGTGATTTAGACCAGGCTTTCCAAAAATTCCACTAGCTGAGGCACACTCTTTAAAGTTAAAAATCTGACGCAGATTGAACGTTCACTTCCAAAAATACTAGAATATGGTATCTCTTCCTAACAGCAATGCCCCATAAATGTTTCTGGTTTCCCTGTTTATCAGGGACAGCTTGCCTTTGGTGAATTGTCATTTTGCTGGCCCGATAAATCCATGTATCTGTTTGTCTTCATGTATAGCTTCTGTGCGGTGCTCAAAATGCTACTAGGTTAAATGGTGCGAATAACTTGCTTTCTTTGTCTTTTTTCCTAAGTTTCAGCCTGAAGGCTATCCCACATTAAATCCCTGAGTTGTAGATGGAATTGTCTTTTCTCTAGTGGAAATCTATGTAAAAACGCACACAGAGATATAGTACTGTTTGCCGGTTCACACTCTGCAGCTGTGGTGATTTGTTTTGAACTGTTGATGGCAGGCTTTACAAAAATTCTGTTTTTCTCTTATTTATTTTTTACTGAAAAAAAATCTTATCAGCTTTCATAGCTATGCACTATAATTGGACAGTAAATGAATGAAGTGTATACTGGGCGAGAGAAGGCATTTGACAGTGATGGAATGGTAGGGGTGTCTCAGATAATCTTTGATGTTCCACTAGACACTTTAGAGATGTCCTCCGGTTATATCCATGACATTTAGAGGCTGGTTACGTCTACTGAACCTCTGCTTATGTGTAGGTAATCCAAGTTACTATATGCTGGGGATGGAAATTCACCAGTTCTCTGGCAATACTGTCGAGAAGGAGATTTTCCTAGCAACTCTTTAGATGACCCTTTAATTATTTCATTAGCATACTTCTCAGGGTATGTAGTTACTCCCCAAATCGTTAAAAGTGAGACTTTGTGCATAATTGGGGGTGATTGCCTTACAGAGTGCACTGCAACTTATATAAAGCTCTCTTCCAAAGGTTCATCAATTTTGCATACCCGTGTGTTGGCTTTTCTCGCACCGAGAAAAAAAAAAGACAGCTTTCTAAATTTTAGCTAAGACTAAAAATTACGTTAGGGAAACACATTTGTGTGCGACTGTAGAATCAGATCATCCTAATTAGTGTAAATGAGACATTATTGGGTTCTGGAAAGTGACTTCAGTTGTCTGGACAAAGTGGTTTATGACGTGCAGGTAATATGTTCTCTTTAATGAAGTGAAGAAACAACACATTGTTCTCTTTGAAGACATGCTTCTGGTTATTGTAAAGTCTTGTCTGTCATTTTCCATAATGTAGAAGCTTCTTTTACCCTACTACTATAGGTTTCTTGTAGGAGGCCTTGAAATGAAACAGAAATACCAATTTACTTTGCTTTTTAAAATGAAAGTGTCTTTTGCTTTCCAGAACAGTTTGGAAGATTTTATTTTTTTTGCAGAAACATCATCAACATTCATTTTTGGATTTGCAGAAGCATAACATACATGTATGCAATTATAAATATATGCCGAATCATCCTCTGGAGTAGACTAAGGCTTTTCACACAAGAAGGAAAATGTCTTGTGAGTTTACTTTAATTTTGTGCAAAACTCACCATTCCACAGATGGAACTTTAGAAGGAACAACAAACTATTCTATTTATCTTCCAGATGACATTGTTTATGATGCTAGTTTTCTAGAGGTAAATCTGGAAGAAGTAGTTCCTGATGTTCCACATTTGGTCTGAATCTCAAACCACTCCCTGTTTTGGGTGACTACTTTCAGAAAAGTACAGAATTAGGTCCATAATGGCTGCATTCAGTATCTTCCAGCTTACAAAATAAAAAGCATCTGGTTTTATGTATCATCCTGACTGTTGAACTTTGCACACCCAAAGTCAAGAACAGAAAGCAAACTAAGGATGTCTAAGGTGGTGGATTTATTGTTGTCTAGCATTGGTTCTCAAAAGCACTGGCAGAAATTAACATGCTTGATAGCCGCAGAGATCTGGCTGACAGGTGACAAGGAGAAGATCAAATATCTTGCTTGGAAACAACAGGTTGTAGATAGGAACATTTCTGAGGGAAAGACAACACAACATCCTGAATGTTGTAAAACTGTGTTGCAAGGTTTACAGTATTGTACATTTGTGTGGTAGGAAAGGATGTGTGGTGGTTTCTGTAGAGAGGGTGTGCTAGAGCTGAAAGAACAAATTTGAACCCTGTGGAAGTCTCTTACTCATTAATCCATATTCCACCAAAGAAAGAGTGTTAAGTCCTTTGTTCAGGAAAAAGCCAAAAATGAAAACTGGTTTTAATGAATCAACCTCTTCAATAGCAATCTCAGATATTTACCAGCCAGTGCTTAATATAATTTGCAGCTTACAAGTATGTACGGTATATTTTACAGCGCACCGTAGGACATGTATATGAATGCCTTAATTGACTAAGTGATGCAATTAACTGATCAATGGCTTAAGTGTATAATAAGTATATATGGTACATTTGGAGCATACGGTGACAGGCATGAATGCTTTAATTGAATAGCTGGTGCAATTAACTGATCAATGGCTTAAGTGCATATTAAGTATAGAGGTGTGTTAATCAAAGAGTCCAATTTTCTGAATTTTCCTGTTTCTCTATTTTTCTAATTCCATTCTTTATATACCAGCAACCCTTACAATCCATCCATTCAATCAATGTAGGTAGAAAGCAAAGAACAGAGAAGACATTTGTTTGCTTCCAGCTGGAACATTAGAAAAGCAGAATGTTGCTGGCTTGTCTTTTTCATTTTACAGGAAAAAAGAGGCAGCTTAACTGTATCGAGTGGAGTAAACCCTCTGAAGAGTACAAAGTTGGTTTTGTTTTTTTTCGTTTCTGGCGGAAGACTGAAATTTTGCAGCCGTGCCATTGAATCATTTAGCTAGAACAATAAAGTGGATCACATACACCTTCAATCTATAGACCCGTATAGCATTTCCAGAAAAAAGAAAGAGGCAGTATTTGAATCTAATTCGGGGAATCCCTCATGATCAGACGTTTTGATGCTGTGGAATCCTCATAGGTTTGAAACTTTACAATGTGCCTAAGAAGTGTGACTGACAAAAAGAGGAAAGCATATTGCATGTTGGAAAGATTATCTCAATTCATGCTTGATTTTAAGGTCAGTGTGGGATTGACTCGCTCTAACTTTAGAGGTAGTCCCTAATTTATGACATATGACAGCTTCAGAACAAGGGCTTTAGAGTGCCTAAAGCAGTGGTCCCTAACGTTCCTGGCTTTGTAGACTGGCGACTCCAGCAGCAGTAGGAAACAGGATGATTCTAGCAAGCTTCGCAGGCTCGTCTGCTCGCCCACCATTTGTGCAACCTGATTCCCATCCGGCCGCGGCCCAGTACCAGGCCGTGGCCCAGGGATTGTGGACCCTGCCCTAAAGCACTCCTAACTGTCGCAAATGTTCACACTGTCCCTTGTCACATGACCACATTTCTTGACAACCAATTTGTATTTTCAACTGGTTGCCAAAGTCCCCTGTAATCACATGATTGCCATCTGCAATCTTCTCTGCTGGGTTCCCAAGAAAGTCAGTGGTAAAGCTGGCAGGGAAAGTTGCAAGTGGAGAGGATGGAGGATTTGAGGTCTGTTTCCCCAATGCGCTGAGACACCTACAACATTGAAGGAATGGAATTCAAATCTGGCAAAATTGCTAGTAAATGCCAACCTTCTGAGCCATTTAGAATGCTGCCTTTGTGGAGGGGCAAATGCCAGTGCCAGCCTTCTGAAATTCTGAGAAGAGAAGAAACTCTATTCCAAATCTTCACTTACACTAAATTCTGCAAATGTGATGGCCTATTTCGGAACGTTGTTCATTGTAAAGATTTCCTACAGAAAACCAAACATTTACAAATCTTTTCTTTCAGATACTAAAATCTTCTGGAAGAAAGAAGGTTAACTGTCCTTTGGTTCCTCTGCATAAACAATCACTCCCAATGCAATGAATTGGATTACATTATCTCCTCCCAGAAAACTGTCCAACATTACAGTTCCTATCCCAGCATTTGGATACTTGCCAAAGAAAGTAGTTTAAAACTTCTATTTTACAAATGGTATTTATTTAATGTTAATGAATACTAGAATAATACTTCCAAGATTTTCTTGCAAGACTATTTCAATTTCATATTATTGTGTATGCTCTGCTTATTTCTATAATTATTTCTGTGGAATTATAAGGGATGCAGTAACTCAGTTTGGTGGTTCAAATCCTTAGTGCCACGTAATGGAATGAGCTCTCATTACTTGCCCCAGCTTCTGCCAACCTAGCAGTCTGAAAGCATACAAAAATGCAAGTAGAAAAATGGGACCACCTTTCGTTGGAAGATAACAGCGTTCTGGGCGCCTTTGGCGTTGAGTCATGCCAACCACATGACCACAGAGATGCCTCTGGACAGCGCTGGCTCTTCAGCTTTGAAATGGAGATGAGCACTTCCCCCTAGAGTTGGGAATGACTAGCACATATGTGTGACGGGAACATTTACCTGTGTGTGTGTGTGTGTGTGTGTGTGTGTGTGTGTGTGTGTATCTATATCCATAAATTGTAAGTAACTCCTGCATATGTCTCTTAAACCAAATCTCTAAAGTACTTCGGAATGTCATTGGGATTATGTATACAATTATTCTAATTGTATAAATACCCTTGGCCAGACCCGGCCACACATATTATAGGAATTTGTTTAGGAGTTTACAATGATAGGGCAACATGTCCTTCATGAGTATTAACAGCCAAGCTATAGTTCTTTCAAGGCTGGCATGGCCTACTTCTCCACTGGCAAGATGCATAAATCATAAATTGTTAGGGGACTGAGACATACAGTAGGGAATCCAAAGCTCATAGCCTACGTTTGTGGCATATTCTATTTTATGTACATGTATGTGTGTTCTTAAATGCATAGAACTGAATCAATATGGCATGAAACAAAATATTGGATAGTTTATGCCTTTATCAAATATAATAATTTTCCAATATTTAATATAAAAATGTCCACCATTGAGATGCAACCTCTCTGTATAATTTTCCTTTCTGTGAGGACCTTGTGAAGTAACCAACTCAAGCAGCTATTATTACAAGGGACAGAGGGTGAATGGAAAGTCATCTATAGATTAATATAAAGGAAACCAAAGTACTTGACCACTGCTGTTATTCCAATGGAACCATATCCCAAAGTATGGATAATCAGATGCTTCATGTAACCCAGTCCCCTATGCAATCCTTTTACCCTTTTTTCTGGATGTCCATCCTAATTTTCTGTGGAAAACTCTGTAAATTAAAGGTGGTTTTTATGCCTCAAAAAAGAGGCTACAAATTTTCAGCCTCATCTAGCTTAATGTCGTAGCCTTGTATCCTAAAGGCCTTCAACATTTGAACTAATTGTAAAAGAAAGTGACCCTCAGTTACAAGAAAAGTAACTTGGCATGTCCTAGGCATTGATAATCATGGAAAATCAATGGTAACCTTGAAGATTTCCCCAAACTTAAATTTTAGATTATTTTGGAAGCCATATTCCTGAGACTTACAATACAATAGCAGAGTTGGAAGGGACCTTGGAGGTCTTCTACTCCAACCCCCTGCCTAGGCAGGAAACCCTAT
>JAPKID020001999.1:0-13921 GCA_026931265.2 Tropidonophis doriae | reverse complement strand
CCCCCCCCCCCCCTCCCCGGAATAAAGTTTGAATAATCATTCCTGAACTTTGATATCTGTTTATGCCAACAGGTCGAGGGAAGGTTGAATTTGTGAGAATTCATTCTCTTTATATTATTCTCTTTTCCTATTCAGCTCTGCATTTATAATTTACATTTCTTTTTCATAATTAATATATAATGGTTTTAAATATTGATTGTTTTATTTATTTACTTTTTTTAATGAATTGTTGTACACCACCCAGGATCACTGTCCATCAGATTGGCAGCAGAGGTGGGTTGCTCCCATTTCGGCCTGGTTCAGATGAACCAGTAGTGGAATTCAGGCCTGGGTCACAGAACCGGCAGTAACCCAGGCCTGCCCTGCCCCCAAACCAGTTCTCTCACTGCCGCTGGGCTGCCACCATTTTGATTTTTAGTGACTGCGCTTGCACAGTTCACTATAAATTGTTCTGTGCATGTGTGAAGAACAATTTACATTGAACAGCACAGTGCATGTTGCTCACACGTTGAGAGAGTAGTAAAAGCGGCAGCAGACTTCCTGGGGTAACGTCAACATAGCGAGATTGGCCAAAATGTACCCAAATTTATCCCCCAAATGTTGGAGATGCAGCCACAAGCTTGGAACATTGTATCATATGTGGTGGACGTGCCCCATCACAAGGAAGTACTGGTGCAAAATTCGGAAATGGTTGAAAGAAATTACTGAGCAAAAAATAGAACTCAAAAAATATATAAACAATGGATAAACAAAAAATGGATAAACAATCTCACATACTCAATGCAGCCAGGATTGCTTTTGCACAAAACTGGGAAAAAATCAATATACCCGCAGATGAAACTATAATCAGAAAAATACCAGAATGCGCAGAAATGGACAAAATGACAATAGAGCTAAAAGAAAGAGAAGAATTGGACTTCTATAAAGTATGGAATAAAATGTGTAAGTGGCCAGAAATTAGAAGCTAAAACAGAAAGTAGAGAATATAAATATATAGTGATACAAATAATTAATATTATTATAAGTGTTAGTACTACTGTTGTTATATTATAGGACAAGGTTAAAGCAATAGGAAGGTAATGCAGAATGGAGAATTATAAAAGCAAAGCAGGAAAGCTGATACAGAAGGCTGTAAAATTACTGTATATTGTTATGTATGTTTTGTGTTTTGTTATTTCTTGTTGTGTTTTTCTTACTGTTTCTAAAGATTAAAACATTCAATAAAAATATTTATTAAAAAAAACCCCACCCAGCAGCAACCAACCCCTGATCGGCAGCCTTGTAAATTAGATAAATTATAATAATGTTAATAATGTACATTATATAATATACTGTAGTATAATAAATTATAATAAACTTGAATCTCATCACTTTTCTTCTCAATAGCCCAGCTGACTAACTTGTTCACTCAGATCTATCAGTTTGAATGTATTTGGACACCAAGAAAAGAAGACAGTTGCAAAATATAAAGGCTTCTTTTGTATATTTTTGGAAAGAGAACAGACCAAATTTTCATACCATTTTAACCCACTGACTGGAACTCATAATACCACTTCTTTCGATTCCCAGGTGCACAATAATTCCACTGCTTGCCTTTGTTTGATAATATATTTATTGCCTATGCAACAGTGGGTCCATTGGATACTATTATGAGAGTAAATCTTGCATTCATATGCAAAATGAAATATGCAACTCCTAAGAAACTATGAATACTTGTATATATGTATTAATCAGGCTTGAATGATAGCCAGTCACTCTACTTAGAGCATTGTTTATGGACTAGATTATGTGAACAAATGGGGAAATGCATGACTGTCCTCAAGTACATGCAATACTGCCACTTGGGAGAACAATGGTGGATGTCAAACATTCAAATGATTCTTTTCTGTTAGAATCTGTTGATTTTGCTTTTTCTTTTGTCAGAGACTGCCTTTCTTAAAAGGAATGAAACCTAGTCTTCTTTCCTCCCCCCCCCCCCCTGATAGAACCAGTTTACACCTTTCTACAACGGTAAGGCAGAATGAAAAGAACCTGTCTTTCAGTCTGTTTGTAGTATAGTAAAAGAGAGAGAGAGAAAGAAGTATAAACATCGAATTCCTCAGCTCTCTGTGAGAGGGAAGGTCATTAACAGGGCACTTGAGCAGACTGGAATTACAGTCAACTGAGAAGCTGAAACATCCTAAATGGCCTAATGCAGCAACTAAGTGCTTCTTAAATTCCCGAAGTTTTTTTTTTTTTTAACCCAAGCATTGCGTTCATGACTATTGTGAATTTCCATTTCCTTTCGTAAAGACTGTTTTTACTGAGAGCCAACACAGAAACTCAAGTTGCTTAGGCTGGAATTCCACTTAAAGTGGTAGTGGGAGAGAATTTAAATATTTATTATGACATTAAAATTATTTTTTTTATTTTAAAATTAAAATTGAGATATGGGCAGGAAGACTCAGCTAATTAAAGACTTGCATACCAAAAATAAAAATTACAAACATATTAAAAAATATTGGATTTGAGTCATATACACCCACACATATAAATTCCATGCAATTGCATATTAAGGCTGGAAGGGACATGTTGCCTAAAAGGTTTCAATGTATTTGTCATACTAAATCATGATCAGCAGAGAGAACGCCTAAGTTTTGTACAGTTAATGGAAGAGGATGAGGTTTATACTGAAAGAAAAAACCCCAAAATCTTGATGTATTTTGCATAGAATTCTACTACATCCAGGAGTGGGTTCCTGCCAGTTCTAACCTCTTCTATAGAAGAGGTTCCACAAATCTACATTGCCATTTAGAACCGGTTCCAGCTCCCTCCCCCAGCCCGTGTGCATGTCATCAAGATGAAGAGGAGGATATTCTGGGAGTTGAAGTCCACAAGTCTTAAAGCTGTCAAGTTTGAACACCCCTGGAGTTTTTTCCTAAAGGGTTAGAGGTGCAAGGATCTTGTAACTTGACAGCTTTAATACTTGTGTACTTGAAATGCCAGAGTTTCTGAGCCAACATTTTGTTTGCTAAGCAAGACCATTGTTAAGTGAGTTTCACCACATTTTACAAGTTGGCCACTCCCACCCAGTCACATGGCTGGTAAGCCACTCCCACAAAGCAGGCCACACCAATAGAAGACGTTTAAATTTTTTTTGAAATTCACCACTGACTACATCTCTCTATGCCAGACCAAATTCATCAATTTAGACGATAATATTTTGTTCCTCAGCAGTATTATTGAGTGAAGCTGTTGAGAAATGAGTCATCTTAGTTCATGGATTCAGTAACAAAGGCTTCTTCTAGATAAATCATTTAATTGCATTGGCAATGGTTCATTACAATAAGTTCACCCAACATCTAATGAGTCATCAGCTCAGGTTTAGCTTTTGTTAAAGTCTATGTTTTCTTTAAAAGTATAATTCGTTTAGTCAGAAAAATGGGAAGTTGATATGTAATTATCTCAAGTTGTGGATTTTTTCATTTCTTCTGTGATTTAGATGGTACATTGATGATACCTTCCGTGATGCTTTCCATCCAAATTTTGCATCACTTACTCACTCCCTAAACAAATCAATTCTTGCAGCATGTGTACAGAAGATTCATACAATGAAAAACAATTCAGAATTCTAGAATGTCAAAATATTATGTTCATTATTTGATAATACTTTACATTTCTATATGTCCTATCCAAATCAAGATGCTGTTGACTCTTAGCAGTCACAGGAAGAATCGTCCCCAATCTCATCTTTCACGTCTTCTACTTTCACACTCATCAACATTGTCATTATTCACTTTGCTACCTATTGTCCTCTTTCCTTCCATTTTTCCCCAGCTACAGAGCTTTTTTTAGAGAGCTAGATCTTTGCACAATGTAGCATGCAAAATTTCATCATGTTCCATTGGTATTCCGGTTTCCAACCTCCTTATGTTTAGCACTATACAATCAACAGAATATTTATCATGAAGCAGAAGCATGATGATACAACGGAACTCAAAAAGCAATACAAAATAGTTAAAATATTTGGAAATTCCAGAATTAATTTTGGGTGAAAAGAGAGATGAATAGATCGGCACATAAGTATGAACTCAGAACTTCCAATCTTCAAATGAATAACCTGGAGAAGAATGGGAAGAAATGAATAGACAATATGTAGGAGTTTGAAGTTGCGTGATAATTTGCCTATGGAGAGGTGATGGCATTATTTGTAAAGAAATGCTTGGCAACAATGAATTGTATGAAAAATTTCACTAGAGTGCTACAAATTGGAAACATGGAAGAAGAGTTATGGAAAGTAGAAGAGTTCTCACATGAGATACAACTGAAGGGACAAAATGTAGCTGTAGCTGTAATTCACCTAAAATTTACAAGAGTTTTTACTATTACTACCAGTGTCAGCGAATGTTGAATCTAATTTTGAAAGGTTAAGATTCTATTAAATTTTAATTGACAAAATTCTGCAATTTGCCTGCAGTAAAGAAATAATTGCAGTAAAGACTTGTCTGCCATCTCCAAAATTTATGAGGATCAAAGTAGATACAATTACTTGTGCTCCCTTTTTACATATGCTGGTTCAAATGTTTATTTGTACAATGTGTGCACTAGAAAAGTCATGAGGATTGTGCATTGTCTTCTTAGATCTAGGAAGTAATACGAACGGTTTCCTGTGGTCCTTCAATCTTCAAGAATGTTCTTTTCAGTACATAGTAATGGGTGATCTGAAAGTTGGTATTCCCTGATGAATGAACTATTACCAGGATCATCAATGTCTGATCTGACACTAACCCTTTGAGATAAGGAAGGAAGAAAACTAAATAAGTAATTGTATATTAGAATCATTGCTCCATTCTTTGAGTGTGCTTTGAAAAGCAAATCCACCCGTTTGTTCTCCTTTTACAACCATGATTATATGACAGAGAGTTATTAAAGTGTGTGCTGTTAATGAAACACTAATCCACATCAGTGACTGTGAAATCTCTTAGAAACATAGGTGTATAGCATTAAAAGAGCATATGAACAGATAAATTAATTGGGGCAATAAGTCACCAGGACTCAAATTTTTCAGTTTAGTGTAAAATGGGCAATCTTATTCTATAGAGCGTGGGGGGTTTTCCTTTAAAAGCTCTCTATCTTCTGCAAATGGCACACTTATATACGTAGGTATCATAAGATATTTGGAAGAAATTGTCAAACTAAACTTTAGTAATAAAAAAAAGTAGACACACTTTGTAGTCCATGGACTATGAGGAAGTGTGTGTGGATACGTGATACTTTTATGGCTAGCCTTATTATATATAAAGTAAAACCTAAGAGGGAGGTACAGCTGCCATATTTCCTGCAACCATATCATAATCAATTTTTCCAGTGCCCCAAGCATCTGAATAATCATTGGCCACAAATAGTATTTGTGCAATTATTTGAAGATCTTAGGGAAAAGATGTAGCATTTTTCCTTTGTTCTTTACTCAACTTGTTCCATATTTTTTTTAATTAGCCTCTTGTATCCAAATATGCTGATGGACACTAAATGAGAGATGGGCACAATCCTGTCATTTACAGCATGGGACAGATTTTTCAATCTGTCTTCACTGGGATTCTTTTTTAGTTCTTTACTAATCTTCCTTGCCCTGCTCTGAACTTACTCAGTTTGTCCTAAAATTTCTTTTAAAAAAGTTTGAAGAAAACCGTTTTGTGATTAAAAACATTATATACTAATTTTTTGATATAAGTATAAACCAATTGCAGGAAACCCAATCTGATGTAGCAGCCACAATGTTAGCATAATAAGGTCAGGGAGACACAGGATCAAATCCATTATCAGTTACAGCAAGTGTCTATGTGACCATAGACCAGTTACTCCTGTATAAATGAGTCTATATTGCAAGATTGCCCTTGTGAAAATAAAGTGAAGGCGATCCTCCATATGACCTTCTTTGAACTCATGAAGCAGTGGCATGTTGCTGTGAATAGGAAAATAATAGAAATATAATATACTTTAATATTGCAGGAAAGATTGTGCTGATTATGTGCTAAAATGTTGGTTGGCATTTTTAAGATAACATCATTCTATTATGTTTTTATTTTAAAAAAAACAGGCTTTGACCTTTGAAGATCTTTCAAACTAAGCAAGGGAATACAACTTGGGGAGGATAAAATGTCATGCTTTGAAAATTGGTATAGCCAGAACAAAAGTTAAATTAGATTTAATTTGGATTTAATCTAAACTGAAATTACATTGTATTTATCAAGCATTGTTAATCTTATTATTTCTCATCCATGTAATTCATAGCCAATATTTGGGAGGCTCTGGGGTTTTCATTTCTATTCCTATTTCTGAATTAGAAGATGTCTTCAATCAAGGATGATATTTTGACAGTCCTTCAAATAAAAGCTTATGAAGTAGGATTTTGGTAGTTCTGGCATCTGGTATCTTGCCAAAGCCTCAGCAGAGATGGGAAATTGGTACTGTATACTACCATTGCATTATTTTTTGGTATAACTAATGATGTAATCTGTGCTATATCTCAGTGGCGTACTAATATAAATATTAGTTCCATATGTAACTATTCACCTATTTCCTGAAAGGTACACATTATCTATTGTTAGCTGCCTAGAGCAAAAAGTCATTCTTATTTCATATTCCAGATGTTCTTTAAGACTTCAGGTCTAGTTCAGTAGCAAAAATAAAAATGCTATCCAAAGAATATGAGTCTACAAACAACCTGATTTGTTTGAAAAGTAAAATAGATAAAACTCTTAATTAACAGTTTAAAATTAGTGATGAAAATCAAGCTTGTTTTATCATAATACCAATATCAACTACATCTATTATAATATCAAAGCATAGGATTAAATTCTCCTTTTTCCTGCTCAATTCCCTGGCTATTCCCTGGTCTATTCACAGTCATAATAATATCTGTATGTTGTATGCTTGTGTGTGTAAGAGAGAGACAATAAAAGAGAAAGCAAGTCTTAAAAAAACCTTATGGGTTTGTTTTCTATTAATAAGAAATCAAAATGTTATTATTAAATATCTTTTCCTAAAGCAAAATCTTTTCCTAAAATAAATGGCAAAATCTTATGACGATATTACTATTGTAACAGCTGTTATTTATTGCCCAGTGTGTAACAACTATAGATCAACTTAATATGTAGTTATGGAGTTTAGGACACTGATTATTTACTTGAGAACCCATAATGGTTCTCAACAGTCTGTGGAGAAAGTGTATTTAAAAAAAAAACATTTAAATGGTTTCCTGGATTGACCTTATAGTGGACTGTGATAGAGGGAGCATTGTGTGCAGCTGTTTTTGTTCTGGGTTCATGCCAACCTAAATATATGAATAGGCATTCAGAAGGGATTCTAAAACACATATTATTTATCCAGTATTACTAGTGTAGTTTTTCATAAGTATATTTTAAATTTGAAGTAATTTTCCCCCTAATGGGCATTATAGCTAAGCACAGGGCATTTCTGAAGTACTTTCAAAATACAATGAACCATTATTCTGTAAGTCTTTAGAGTTAACAAGAAGTTATTTACCCAGCGCTTATTTGTTCCAATATTGCCTTTATTGTATATAAATTTATTATTTATATCCCAGAGGTGGGTGGAGTAACCTAAAAGATATGGTGGTTTGTATGCTATAGTTTGCTCTGTTTTTTCTTTTCTGGGTAAATAATTCATTTAAACTGCATCCTTTAACTATGCTACTATAGTTGGTTGATTCTGCTGTATCATGAGGTTGCTTTTTAAAAAATAATAATAAAAAGAGAGAAGCTGAGGACTAATCTGCCTGTTCTGCTTGCCTTGGCTTGAAGATGACCACTAACTATTTCTTGAGTACACGTAAACATGTGAGCCTTAACCTGTCCTAAACCATCATGTATGGCTAATTTTTCTTGCCTGAGAAGTAGTGTTTTCAGACTGCTGCTAGCACAAACAGTATTGTGAAGACTGCCCATTACAGTTCATTATGTTATATGGACGTTCCTTTGTTTCAGCTGGCTTCTGTGCACTGTGTTGAGAAAAGATCCTTCCTTTAAGTTAATGGTTATTGTTTTTCATACCATTTCATTTTGGCTTTCTAGTTATCTTGGCTTTCTAGATTATCTTTTGGCTTTCTAGATTATCTTTTGGCTTTCTAGATTATCGCCGCCCCGAGTCCCTTTGGGGAGATGGGTGCGGGGTATAAATTTAATAAAATAAAATAAAATAAAAAATAAATCTGCTACTTTGTGATGAGACCTCCAAATGGATTAGTGAAAGGCTAGGCATCTCCTTTCTTCCTCTTCCCCTTCCTCTTCTCTTTCTTCCCTTTCTCCTTCTCTTTATTCTGTTGAGAACGTGGAGCTTTCTCTTTCTATTTTTTCTTTTTCCACCGGGTAAATTGCTAAGACTTCTGCTATTTTCTTTTTTCAGTCTGTGTTATAGGAGAGCAAAACAAGAAACAAAGTTATTCAACTGAAAGCCATAATAAGCATTATCTGGACAGAATGGTTGGCTGGTATTGCCAGAGCAAAAGAATGACTGAAATTTGGACAACAACGTATTGGTGATTCTCCTTTTTCATACAACTCCTTTTCCAAATAAATGGACAAACAGCTTAAGGCTTTTGTGAGGAAAAGCCCTAAACAATGAGAATGCAAATGCTTTGCTTTAAGTGTACTTTTTATTATAGTTAAGAATCAGTTAATTAGATGAATCAGAGTTCTAATATAATAATTTAGAAGTCAATTTAGATTTAGTTTGTATTTCATAAAATATCCTACATTTTCTGTAAAATAAAATTGGTTTTTCTACTTTTCTGAATAAATTCTTATCTAAGTAGTACGGATATTCCATCCATTGGTAGTAAGGGTAATTATACATATGGGAAGCAAGTAGAGGCCAGGGAAAGGGGCATAACTTATCCTGGCACCTTATTGAATACTGGAGAGTACAGAGTAGCAACAACAGTGTCACTGGTTGTGCACACTACGGGATACCAGTTCTAATCTGAGGTCCCAAAGATGCTTTTTTTTCATAAGGCAATTGAATTTTCTTTGTTTTTCTTTGTAAACATTTCATTTCTCATCCAAGAATCTTCTATTCTGACACTGACACGTCAGTCACAACTGAAGAAGCTTCTTAGATGAATAGCAAAATGTCTTCAAGGAAATACAAAGAAAGTCCAGTTGCCTTCTATTAAAAAAAAGCACCATTGGGAGAGCCATGACCTGGATGACTGAGAATCTCCTTCTAATGTGAGGATTTCAGTCATGGCTGCCAGACCAAGGTCATTGAAGCAAAAACCAGTACAAAGATATAACATACCTCCTGACAATTCTCTTGGTATTTTCTCTGCCAATATTTATGGGCTGATGCCAATATCTGTGTTTTGATTTTGGGATCATTTGGCAATGTTAGTTATACCTAAACCACAGCCTTGTATCCTAGCCAGTAAAGCAAAGGATTTCCTCAGTGCTTTTTGACATGAAGAATAATAGCAAAATTGTTGTAATTACCATAAAGCTTACTATTTATAAAGCACGTCAGGCATCTAAGTGCTACAGAGTAGATATGAACAAGATAAAAACATCAGGAAGGCAGCAGATGAATGATAATATATACTGGTTTTTTTATACAAGGCAAATATAAAAAAGCAGAATCCATCTTTTTTTTTTGTTTCAGCAGGTTTTCTAATAATTCTCCTACTAGTAATCTAGTAATCAAATTAATATTTTCTGATAAAGGTTAATGAAAGGTTAATGAATCCCCACTAATACAGCTACCATGTTTATATTTCAACAATATGCACAGTACACAATCGCTCTATTTGTACAGTTACTTAGGTTTATCTTCTATTCAAATATCAAGGATGTAACTATGCTCTTGTACTGATCTGTAATCTGTGATCTGTAATCTGATCATCTCCCAATGGATAAACCATAGAAGCAAAAGCATCCTTAACTGCTATTGACTAAAATATTGTCTTTGGCCTGGTTTCCATTATCTGCCGTTAACTCTGTTGTTTGGGGTTTTATTTTGGTGGAGAGAATGGAAGAGTGGATAGAACAACCCCTCCCCCCAAAAGGAAATGGGAGGATGAGGGGGGAGGAAGGAAGTCTATTTGATCCCTGCAGGTTGTCCTGAGAGGTTTTTTTTTTCCATATTATGCATTATTAAAGCAATCCTAAGCATTGCTTTAAAGCTTTTGGAGGATATCTGATTCAGAGGAACAGAATAGTTTGATGAGAGAAATAAAAAGAGCCCTCTATGTGTTATGGGGGAAGGGGGAAAATCCATTTAGATTAATAGGACCAATTTAAATAAATTCACTTTTGCGAGAATGATAGAAATTCAAAGAGGTTTGGAATTGGGTGGATCCTCTTTTCTATCAAGATTGTCTCATCCATGTTCTGATTTTTTGGGGAAAGAGGAGCATATTCTTGACCTTTGGAATATTGTCCCAGGGATTGTGTGGATTGTGTGGATTGTGTCCTGAATTAACTTGGGTGCTAATGTACATATTCTGAATATCATTGTTAGGTCAAAAAGGTGAATATAACATCTCTAGAGAAATAATTTTTACTTAAGTCAAATAAATTGCCTAAAATCCTTTTCAAGCATTTTTTTAAAGCTCCAATTACTTTAGGATATGTAGAAACACAGTGCTAAAAATGGAAGGAGCAAAGTTTCATACCTATAACAGCACCTACAGTATATTGACTTCCATGTAAACAAAGGCTCTGTTCTATGCTGTGGCTTATGTTTTGCTAATTTATGTGTGATTTTATATATAAATGCATTCTCCCTGCAGACATTAGCACTATGTTTGTGGATGTCCTGCAGAGGCTGGTGTCAACACAATGCCTGAATAGAGCATTAATTAATATTTAATTACTAACTACTTCAGTATTCTAAATATAAATACAAGTCAAGTCAAGTTTTTTTTATTGGCATCAATAGCATGATTTGCTCTTGACTTTTTCAATTTGCTGCATTTCTGCTGAGCATTGCAAATATAATGAAATACTATTGTCCTCATTTTGGCATGGACCTGTTTTGTGGCCTCTCTCAACATTTATTTTTTTTAAGCCAATGATACATCCTTCACACATAATCCAAGAAATAGAAGACCAGGTTGGACTTTAAAAGCTTGCTCATTCTAATTCAGTTTCTGTTAGTGGTTATATCATGATTGCTGCCACTGCTCTTGTTACATTATGCCAATGTTCCATTAGTATCCAGTGATTCATGGCTTACATCCTTGTCTATGGCCTTGGAATTTCACCTTACGATGAGTGTATGCTGTAAATACAACAACTATACAATCAATGCAATTACATGGGTTTAGATCCATGTATTGGAAACATCAACATAAAACTAGAAATGAAACTGGTTAACCTATTTTTGTTTAAATAAATATAATTCAGAATTTTGCATGAAACAGAACAGCTTTGGCAATTGGAATAAAAACCCAATAGAAGAGAATTTCTTATCCCTATCCAAAGAAAGACTTACTTACACATATGGGAAATAGCCTTTAAAAAAAAACAACTAGACTTAAAGCAACTTTCTTTCAGACATTTTAAGCTTAATCTTCTCCCTGTGAGCAAATAACACCCAGTTTATCCTACAGAGCAACTACAGTCTGAATGGCTTTCTGGCAGTATAGTTTCACGAAAGGTATCTGAGAAATTTCCTCCCTGTCATAATGGCGTTTTTACATTGCAGGAGAAAAAGGAAGTCCAATGATCCATGCTCAATTTTGAACATTACATTCCAGTGTTTATGCCATATGATTAATTTATAGTTTTCTTAACATCATTTTTAAAGGAGACACAATTCATATAATGTTTATAACAGCCTATTCATTGCCAAGGAGTACCAGCTTGGGGTATGATTGCATATTCTAGTTTTTCCTTAGGCACAAAGCCACTTCGTGACCTTGGGCCAGCCACTCTCTCTCAGTCCTAAGAAGCAGGCAATGGCAAATTATGTCCAAAAAATATTGCCAAAAATCCTGCAGGGACTATCAGAGATTTGCCAGAGCAACAAGAATATTGTAATATTGCTCTGCAGAAAGAGGACATCAAAAGTGAAGATACTCAAGTACTGTTAGTAATGTTAAGAATCTTCTGCCAGATGCTGATTTGAAGATTCATTTGTAATACTAGTATTAAACTACACATTGGCTAATGTTGGAAATATTAGGAGAAACATACTGTACTAGAACAGGGTATCTGCATGCGTCATATTATAAGTAGTCCAAGGACTAGGTGCAACTTCTCACTAGCTTGGTGGAGTGTATGATGTTGGGAATATGGCTTACAAAAGATTTGCTCAGCAAAAGTCCCATCTTCCAAGATCTCCTCCCATTTCTGCAGGGAGACAGAAGCATGTTGGCAATACTTCCTTGCAGAATGACCCTGAAATGTAAGACTTTTCTTGTTACTAAAATGAAAGGGCTATGTGTGGAGTCTCACTTAAGAAGGCTTTTGGTCTGGACAGACTTGCCTGGAAGATCAGATTTGGCCTATGGGCTGGAGAATCTCTCTGTATGGAGAGAGAGGCATGAAGAGCAGTTGACTTCATAACTTCTTCCTTACACATCCGTCTCTTCCCTCATATGAAATTTAGTTGTAGGAAATGATGATGAAAGCATATTAAATAAATCTGTACACCATCACTTATATCCTGTTCCTTTGATACTCATATTGATGTTAATAGAAGTAACTGAGAACTTCCTGGCAAGACCATTGATAGGTGGTTGTTTTGGTGGCTGTGGTTACCTAACCTCTGCCTGTAATTGTCTCTGTCAGTCACTGCCATGATGTGCTTCATCCTGGGTGTGATTATCAACCATTACTTTCCCAAGCAAAGGCCTTCCTCATTTCCCTAGCCTCTCAACTTCTTCATAGAACCTTTCTTGTGTCAGAGAAGATTCCCCCGTCTTTTACAATAATGTATCAAGGTGGCAAACTGACAGTTTGAAAAGCCAGGTTTCATTTCACAAAGGCTTTTAAGCTGTCTTGGAAATGAAACTTGCAGACGTTTCAGTCACTGTCTCCAGATTTTGCTTTTGGTGGTGGGCAGAGAGAAAGGAAAGAGAAAGGAGATTATTTTTTCCACAGGCCATGAAAATGTTTGTTTTGAAAGTATTTTCATTGCCACTATCCTTTGTTTGGTTTGGTATTGGGTACTTTTAATAAGGAATGGAGAATAATGATTCCCAGTTAGAAATTCACACAGTTATTATGGCAAAGATATAGAAGGGTAGAAAGGTTTGATGTATATTATCATTTTTATCAAGCAGATTCCCCCCCCCCTTTCCATAAGGTTACATCTGTTTATTTTATTATATGTTGGATAATAGGTTATGAAATCTTTTATTGCAGTTTAGTTAAAGAAGAACCAAGCTCGTGATGGAAGTGTCAGTCAGCATTTAATCATACAGTATCTATTTCTAGCCCTGCTCCGTTTGGTACAGAAGGGCTATTATAGTCTATGTTACGGCAGGGCTCGTTGGGATATAGATATCCTTGAAGGGAAGGATTTATTTTGAAAGAAGATATTTAACATAACAGGAGACACCATTTAGACAGTTTTTAAAGTATTCCCTCACAGGTAACAATTACATTTAAAACTGGATTTGCACTTTATCAGCATAGTTCTTCCATTTAGCAAAATAACGTGTGAAGTATTTATTTTACCCAGTCATATAATCTTGTTGATAATTTGGATGTGTGTGTGTGTGTGTGTAACAAAATGTTGGTTTGCCGTGATTTGCAGCAAAGAAAGCAAGCAGATTCTCTCTGTCTCTCTGTCTCTGTCTCTGTCTCTCTCTCTCTCTCTGTATCTCTCTCTCCCCATCTTTCCCTCTATCCTCTCTCTCTCTCTCATCCATCCATTCACCCACCCACCCATCTACCCACCCACACCTATCTATCTATCT
>JAPKID020001998.1:0-13921 GCA_026931265.2 Tropidonophis doriae | reverse complement strand
GTCCTAATGTCTGGGGGGAGGTTATTCCAGAGGGTGGGGCCCATCACAGAGAAGGCCCTCCTCCTAGGGGTCACCAGAATAATAGGTAGTAATAGACCAGAATTGCATCTAGAAACATACTAGTAGGCTGTATAGCTTCCACCAAAAGGCAGTGTTATGGTTTGTGGAGTAGCTGTATTCTGTACCGCTTGAAACTTTCAATGTGTCTTCAAGGCAGCCCCTCATATGGAGAGAATTGTAATACTCAACTGCTGAGTGTCAAGAGAGTGAACTGCTGTTGCTAGAGCAGAATCTCCTGCACAAGAAAGGACTATTATTAATGTACTAGTTAAAGATGGAGAAAACCCATCCTGGCCATTGCTCCATCTACTATGTCAGCAGGAACTGCAAGTCTAAAAATACCCACCAAATTGAGGACCTGCCAATTCAGGTTCAGAGATGAATATGGAAGTGTGCCAGTACCCAAAGACTTCTGTACAAATAACACCTTTGTTTTGCTAGAATTCAACCTAGGGTTGTGCCATGCTGTCTAGCTTCCATGCTCTGAATTTTCATTGTCTTTTTCTGCTTAGACTGGAGATACAAACTGGATGTCAGGATATTGATGATTCCTCATCACAAACACTGGATGACCTCTCCCAGTGGTTTTGTGTAAACATAAATAAAATGGAAGAGTGGATTGAGCCATGAGGAATCCCACAGTAAACTGTTGAAGATCTCAAGTCTTCTTTCCTGTCGTTATTGATTAAATCCTCTCACCCAGAGGCATTCTGCAGAATATACTGAAAAATTACAGTGAAATCTGATAGGGAGTAATTCTGCTTTATATTTGTAAAAAATACTGCTTTGCTAATGTTTGAATATTGGATATAGTAAGCTAAATGAAACATACTAGATGATTATAATTTTAAAAATGATGAATAATGTTTTGGTGACTTTGTATAACCTAGAATAAATTCCTAGAATAAAGAAACACAGCGAGGAATTGTTCTCAGCCAAATGTTAAAATAGATTGTCTCTTTTCCATCTGTTGAGTTATCACCAGTCACTCTGTTCCCGTAAGAACATTTCCTTCACACCAGTCATGATGTTCCCATATGAACATTTCTTTCATTTTTGTTATTTCCCTCATTCATTAATTCTTATGTGAGTGTTATAAAATGTTAAATTTATTTTTTTTAAAAAAATTATATTGTAATCATTGGCAGATTTTGACTAATACTTTCTTTGGATTTTTCTGTGTAAATACATTAATTTAAAAAGCTGGGCTTGAATAATTCCTACAGAATATGATTAGAATTTTATATTCTTATAAATATTTCTAAATATACAGAAACAAACCACATTTAAAGTTTTAGGAAGTTGCCTTGGATATTAATAGATTTATTAAAATTCCGTTAAGAGGCTGGGTAATATTAATGTAATTAATATGAATATTGCTCCCTGGTAGATTTATATTCTGAAAGGTCTTTGAAAATGAATTTCAAATAGATACTTAGATAAGCAAATTGCTGAGGAAATGTATATGGTTAAATAGGCCACAAAGGATAAACAAATTATCTTTTAAAGAAGACAATTTACCTGAATTCTAAAGATGTCATAGGGCTTCCTTTTTATTGTTCATATATGTATGTTGAATTAAAAATTAGAAGACTTTGGGCTTCATTATTAAATTGTATTTATTGCTATTACAGTCTTGGCAACTACTTGGGTCAACATATTCCAGAAGGGTTCTTTGTTTCTGGAATTGACAAATTTGGGTATTTTTGAGTATAGATTGATGTTGAAGACCATGGATATTTTATTTTTTAGAAGGATTTGCTTTTGAAACATTCTGTTGCAGAGGTATCAAACTCACGGCCCACGGGCTGGATGCGACACATGCTTGCCCCTGTCCCCGCCTGGTTTAGTGAAAAAATCCCGATACGTCATGTGACAATGTGAGTTTGATATGCCTGTTCTATTGAATACTTTGTGATGATTATTTTAAGGATTTCTCTCAAGTTCAAATAGAATTCTGCTTGCCTAATTTACAATAGTGGAGATATATACAGCTCAAGTTGTATCCTGACTGCTCACCATGGAAAAGTATGCTTCAAAGATGTTTTGTTTTCTGGTGGAGTCTAATTTTGAAACAAAACTTACATCCTATCCTTAAAGAATATTTTTAAAATTGAAATCAAAGATTTTTTTTTGATGCATGGATTAAAGAATTGGAACGTCACTTTTTCAGTTATGCAAAAAAAGAAAGGTGAAAAATTGAGAACAAAATTATGCCTAAAAGGATCTTTAGTAGACATATCAGCAGACATGCCATGCATCCTCTCTCCTGAATTGTAGGATAATAGGGCAAGGAAGGGAGAGGAAAAAGCTCAGCCAGTCTAGATTCAGTGGCAAATGAAAGTCCACAAGAACTGACATCTTAAAGTTTAATGGAATCCAGTAACTCAATCCTGATAATTCTCTCAGTCCAGCTGTTCCCTAGACCTCAGGTTCAACTAGAAGGCCTCACATGTAGTTACTGTAGGTGGTGTGGCTGCCCTGGCATGCCTTAATGAGACATGTAGGATGAGGACAGATGGGGATATAATAGGCTATAGGAATAGCCTTGAAAACCATGAGGAAAAGCTGCAACCAAGACAAAAGTCAGGTAGAAGGAATTTGAGTCCAAAGCAATTAGAGAAAATGATTCAACTTGACCCTCCCTAGTTCTCCTGAAGATAAAGGAGGGAAGAAACATATTCAGACTTGCAAGATTCCTGTTGCTGTAAACAGATAACAAAAGTAGTATTAGCATTCACAACTTTGGATTTTTAGTCAAAAGGCTGACAAATTTATTGCAGACTAATCTAGCATTCAGCAGCAACTGTCAGAGTCCAGATCCACTGGAAGATCCCTCTCAACCAGTGAGCTCAACATACCAATGCAGTCCACTCCCAGATAGTGATATATCTCCCCCTTAAATGCTCCTGCCCACTGTCATATACTTCCCACTTCCCACACCCACATAAACACACTCACACTGCACATACTACCAAAAATCTACTACAATCACTCTCATCAAAATATATACAGCTACCACCACATGGGACGTGGTGACTCAGCAATTCAATCCCTAGAGCCGCGTAATGGAGTGAGCTTCCATTACTTGTCCCAGCTTCTGCCAACCTAGCAGTTCAAAAGTACGTAAAAAATTCAAGTAGAAAAATAGGAACTACTTTGGTGGTAAGGTAACAGTGTTCCGTGTGCCTTCAGCGCCAACCACATGACTACAGAGACATCTTCGGACAGCGCTGGTACTTCGAGTTAAAAATGGAGATGAGCACTCCCCTTAGAACCAGAAACAACTAGCATGCATATGTGGGGGAACCTTTACCTTACCACCAGCTATCATAGCAACACCTCTTTTCCTCCTCTCTAGAACTTAAATCTTCTCATTTGCTCCCCGACTCAACACCAATAAACCAAGACTCACTACCATAAGGAAAGGAATAATGTGAAATGGACGCTAATGCCTATTCCCTAAAAGATAAGTCAGTGGATCAGTGTTCACCCCTATGGCACACTGTTCAATCCCCAGGGCATAGATCTTCAAGTGCCAGAAGTCCTTTGTCTGTCCCACACCAAGTCTTTCCAGGTCTTTTTAAGGGCACCACTTGAGTTTGCCCATAGCAAAAAAGAAAGGATCAAGTAGAATTCTTTTTTTGTGTGGGAGAATGTGAATATCTGAATGTGAATATAGACTGGGGAAGAGGAGAGACTAACTTGCAGAATTCACATCTGAATAAAGATTGATTAAGGATTGATCCAAGCAATCATCTATGGAGATTCTCAGTCATTCAGATCATGGTTGTTTCAAAGGTGCTTTTTTCAATTGGCAACTGGACTTTCTTAGTTTTTCCTTGAAGACTCTTCCAAGTTGCCTTTTGAAAAAAAGCATCTTTGGGATCCAGTTATCAATCAGTTATCTTCCTTTTTTGTTGATGTGATGATGATGATGTTATACATTCAGTTTTGTGTCAACTCTTGATGATTTTATAGGCCAGGTTTCCCCACGTCTTCCAATCTTGCACTGCTTCTTTGAATTTTTCTATGTTGTGGCTGGTCTCAGTTTTGATAATCTTTGGCCACCATTTCGTTTCATGGCCTGTATCCTTTTACTACTAACACTATCACTTTCTCCAGTGATTTCTCCCACATGACATGGCGAAAGTAAATGAGATGCAGCTTCTGATCACCTACTTTTCTTTTCTTGTCATCTTGCAGTCATCATGGATAGCAGAGGAAAGATGATTGCCATAGCACTTCTATTTTGTATTGAGTTTCTCAGTTCTTGTGCCCCTTTTCAGTTTGCAGAACTCCTTCTTGCATGGAGTCCTTTTTAATTCTTCACTCTCAACCTCCTGGAACTCAATAGCAGCCACTACAGCCTCTATTCCTCATCCTGTCAATATCCCTCAAATAAATACCCTGATGTACCTCCTAATTTATTGGTTGTGATTCTTCAGTACAATTGTGGATCAGGAATAGCCTTTCACAGAGATAATTCTAAAGTGCCACTACAGAAAAATCACTTACACTTTGATGCCAAGTTGTAATTTAAAACCTTGGCGGATTGTGTGGCTTCCCTGAGCACTGCAGGCTGGTGCAAGGGATTGGTATAAACAGAGATTTTTAAAGATAGCATATTAAATTAAATATGATTTAATGCTTACACTGCCACTATAGTAAGGGATCCTCTAAAGACTTGGAGAAACTTGATTTAAAAGTTAAGCCAATCTTTCTTTTGCTGCTTGAATCATGAACTAAATGGATTTGAATCAATCCATATCTGTTGTGAGAGTAGGTGAACCAATGGAATAGTTTATTGCAGCATGAATAATGCATAAATTGTCCTAAATTATACTCTCAACTAAGTAGGACTGAATCCTTATAATCTACAGGCTAATTTAAAAATTCTTTCTTCTACATGATTGCTCTGTTTTCCAGCTTTTGATGTTCGCAAAATGAATACAGATTCTTTTATATCAAAGACTTTCCAGAAACATGTAGGTAGATGTACTCACTTATCATCTTTATTGGGTGTATTCATTTAGTTAACTTTTTCAGTTTTCTTAATTCAGTTGAAAGTCTTATATTTTCATTGACTTCTTCTCAACTTCAACAATTATAAATGTAGCTTTTTAGTTTTCTAACAAATATTTCTCTGATACATAGTCAGTTTTGACCGAGGTTTCCTGAGAAAGCATAAATCACAATCTTAGTCCCCAAAACTCTTTTTTCTTTATACGGCTGCAAATTATGGTCATTCATTGCCCACAAGGCTTCACAAACAGTCTGTGAAGATTCCGACAGATGTCTGCTTGAGTTGCTACAGTCTTTCAGAAGAATGTTTATAAACACCCACCTTATCTCCCTTGAAATGCTGCCAGAGATCTAATTGGCAAATTAGTTTTGCAAGGCCAAACTTAGCACAGAGCCAAACAGAACTTTTCAAAGATTGAATCAACCAGATGAACTGGTTGCTTCCTGCAAAAGTTCACGTCCTGTTCGCTCCTCTTTTATGTCTTATGGGAGGAACCAATCATCTCCATCGCCAATCATCTCTTACTTCCAAGTTGACCCTGTTTTCTTAAATGTTATTGCCTTCTGGCAGCTCTGCACATGTGCACACTGGGAACAGGCTTCCGCTGATGCCTTACTAATGTTAGACTCCAAAGGCTCCAGAGGCAGGAAATAACTACCAGATGGCATTGGCCCCCTCTCTGCCTCCGATGCAGAGGCCTCATCCGAGTCTTCCCCAGACTCCAGGATTGGCCCATGTTCTTCCCCAGCCTCCTCACTGTCCGACTCTGCTATGAGCTCCGGTGGCGGACCACAACCAGTACTTTACAGATTAATTCAATGATACTATAAGAGATACTCACAGTTTATATAATTATGTGTGCAGTTAATGTAGCAGTTGTGCCTCCAATTCTGTAGGAGATACTGTGAAATTTCTTACTGTGATTTTATGAAAATATTAGAAGATTATGGGAGAAAGACAAGCATAGCAAGGTCTTTATTGTACATTACAAATGGTCCTTGACCGACCATGGAGATCATGGTGGCTGTTAAATGAATCACCACATGATTGTCTCACAACCCCTCAGCTCTTCCTGATAAAGTTGTTAAGCAGAGAAGGGATTGCTTCAAGGGCCCTGGGGAGACCTTGGGGTCTCGGCATAGGCCCTGCCCCAAGCATCCTGAAATTCTCCCTCTCCTCGAAGCACCTCATGCTCCACTTCCTGCGCCTTGGTATTCTGTTGTTAGCACCTTCAGCAACCAATCATCACTTCCATGTTTCTGGAAAATATATCACAACTAAAGTTGATTTAGATGGAGTGTATTGTGAAGGAAATGAACAAATAGTCAACAAACTTCAATAAGCATGCAATGAAGCCATTTTTTCCCATATGTGCATTCCTCAATCAAATCAAATCAAAACAAAACACACACACACATTTCCTGCTTGACATAAAGCTTCACTTCCACTTCCCAAATTGTCATCTCTCAATCAAAATTCTGCCAACTTGCTTCCCAAGCGTGCTCCAGTGTTTTTTGCATTCACTCTGGAAGAGAATAACATGATCGAATGCAAGATTGATTATGTCTTCTTGGGGAAATTGAATCTGTCATGCATGTCTTACTGCATTTTTGGTATGGCTTAGTTCACAGGTTTAATAACTCCTTTGCTGCTAAATTATTTTGAAAAGAAATGTTTGGTGGAATTTACTGTGGAGTTGTCTTCAAAAACTTATAGAAAGTACGGTACTACGCTTTGTTAAATCCATGCTGTTCTGTTGTGAATTGTTTAGGCTTTCAGTTATCAAACATGTACTCACATGCATAGGAATACATACACATGTATGTGTATAGAGAGAGGGAGGGAGGGGAGAGAGAGAGAGAGAGAAAAAAAATATTTTGGTCTTGTTTATTTAGGAATAAAACAAGTACAAGCGTGCAAGAGTAAGATTAGAAAATTGGATGGTGTTTCATTAGTAGAGATTTTACCATCTTCCATAAAACTGGAATTCAGGATTATACAGTGAAATGGATAGGTGTTAGATTCAAAATAATAGCTATTCTCTTTCACAATTTGTTTCAAAGCAAAAAAAATGTAACTGACTGGCATTTTCATTTGGGAAAAGAAAAAAGAAAATAACTTCATGGGAAATCGTTTTGTTATGATGGCTAGAATAGAATTTACGGCTTCATAAACAGCTACAGGAGAGCTGCTGTAATTGCATCTTGCTTGTACAGTGGTGCTTAGAAGTTTGTGAACCTTTTTGATTTTTCAATATTTTTTGCATAAATATAACCTAAAAAATATCTATTTTCCCCACACTACATTTAACCAATGAGTCAAAGACATTATGTTTGTTCATTTATTGAAGAAAATGATCCAAAAACACATATTTGTGTGTGGCTAAAAGCATGTTAATGTTTGCTTTTAATCTCGGTATGTCCCCTTGGGCAACTAAAACTGCAGCGAAATATTTCTGATTGCTGTTGATCAGTCCTACAGATCAGCTTCAAAGAATTTTAGCCCATTTCCCCTTACAGAAAAGCTTCAATACAGGGATTTGGTGGACTTTCTTTCACGAACTGTCCTCATCAGGTCCTTCCACAACATTTCTATAAGATTAAGACCAGGACTTGTACTTGGCAAGTCCAAAACATTAACATTCCTCTGCTTCAACCGTTCTTTGGTTGTACAACTTGTCTATTTTGGTTTGTTGTCTTGCTCTGACCCACTTTCTCTTGAGTTTTGATTCACAGACGAATCCTCTGACATTTTCCTGTAGAATTTGCTGATAGTGTTCAGGATTCATAGTTTCACCCATGATGGCAAGCTTTCTTGGTGCAGAGACAGCAAGTCAGGCGTAAACCATGTTATTGTCATTACCATGTTTCACAGATGGGATAAGAATCTTATGCTGGAATGCAGTGTTTGCCTTTCTCCAAACATAGCATATTTCAATAGAAGTGCAACTTCTATTTTAGTCTCATTTGTCAACAGAACATTCTTCCAATAGCCTTCTGGTTTATCCACATGGTCTTTTACAAGCTGTAGATGGGCAGCAGCCTTCTTTTGGTAAAAGTTGCTTTCTCCTTGCAATCTTGCCATGCATACTATGACTTTACTCTGGGGTTCTTTTTGCTCTTGGTGGGATCTTGGTTAGTCAACCATTCCTGTGGAGAGTATTTATTTATTTTAGGAAATTTATATTGCCGCTTATTCACACATGGCGACTCAAGGCAGCTTACAGAAATATAAAAACCTCACATATAAAACAATAAAACTAATAAAAGAGAATAATCATACAATTATATTTGCACCTGCAAGCAAATAAGCAACCATTGAAACTCCTGCAGGAGAGGTGCACACCGAGGTTTGCACAAAACCATGTGGGCCGCTGCATTTTGCACCAACTGGAGCTTCCAGATGCTCTTCAAGAGCAGCCTCATGTAGAGCATGTTGCAATAGTCAAGACAGGAAATAACTAGGGCATGAATGACTGTGAGTAGGGATAGGTAAACGTAAAAGTTCCCCTTGCACATATGTGCTAGTCGTTCCTGACTATAGGGGGCAGTGCTCATCTCTGTTTCAAAGCTGAAGAGCCTGCGCTTCTGAAGACATCTCCATGGTTGACTAAATTCCGAAAGTGCATTGGACGCTGTTACCGTCTCACCAAAGGCAGTTTCTAGTTTTGGACTTGCATTTTTAAATTCTTTTGACCTGCTAGACAGAACGGCAGAAACTGGATCAAGTAATGGGAGCTCACTCCATTACATGGTGCTAGGACTTTGAATTGCCAAACTGCTGACCTTTCTGATCGACAAGCTCAGCGTCTTAGTCCTGAGACACCATACTCAGGGATGAGTAGGGATAATGGGATGGAATTGTTTCTGGTTGTACCTGATCTGCCTGACAGCAGACTGGTGGCATCCATACTTGTTGGAATTCATTTTGTAACCTTTCCCAGGTTACATGGAATTATGTCCTGGTGACATAATCAACTGCTTTTGGGAGGTTTTCGGAAATTTCCTTTCTTCAAGCCATAACAAATCCACCTATCTATTTTCTAAAGATCAGGCTTTGATAGTGAATACCCGGAATCAAATTCTTTAAATAAGGCAGGACCTCCCATATTTGCATACTTAGCTTTGGATCATTTTCTCTGATAAATGAACAAGTATGGTGTTTTTTTTAAAAACTCACTAAGTTTAATTTGGGTTCTCTTTATTTAGTTTTAGGACTTTTCTGTGGAAAGTAGATCACATTTCTGCATAAATATGATCTAAAATATGATCTGTTTTCTCAAAAGTCTTAAAACTAGGTAAAGAGAACCCTACTTAAAAAATGAAAATTAAAAAGTTCACAAAATTTTAAGCACCACTGTATTTCTTAAAATAATCTGAATGATAATACGAAGGTGGATTTTTGTCACATTTAGAAGACCTCCCCTCTCTTTTATTAGATATCACTTCTAAGTAGAATGCTCAAAGGGTAGATTCCTCTTAGATACAATAAACTTCCTTAGTAAACTCTTGTTGACTGTGTTATACTATCCATGTAAATAAATTGTTGCTGTTTTGTTCATTATAGTATAGTGCCACCTGGTGGATATTCTCCTTTTCCCAACAGTATTATTAAAATATTTGAACTTCACAATATAGTTGTCTGTAAATGATAAAATAGTCTTCTAGTTCTTTGTAACATACAGTATATGAATTGGTGTTCATGGATATCTTCTGTTGGGCTTCTGTTTGTTTTTCTCTGCGTTGAGGGTCGCAGTGTTTACATTTGATTTAGTATATTTTGTATATTATTCTGCATTTGGTACTTGAGGGAGAATCTTGGCAAGTCCCAGGGAGGAGACAGTAGATTCTAGAGGGAAATTCAATTAAAGACTACACAGTCCCAAGACTGTGGATGGGGGAAAGGAGAAAGATATCCAGGCTAGTCATGCACTAGAATTTTCCAGGTATCTCCATAGGTTAGAAACTTATGGCTTCATTCCAGCAAGATTCTGTCTATTAGATGTATACAATTGGAGCCTTTTGATTTTTTGTATCATCTTTAGACTTAGGCTTGGTGTGCAGATACATAAAACATAAATCATTTATTTTATTTGTTAAATTTAAGCTTCATGACTATTGAAATCTCTCAATGATTCACAATAAAGAACATAACCAAAATATAAAACCAAGGATAAAATTAAAGTTGTGTAACCCTGTTATTTATTCAAACTGCTGTTTAAATATATTAAATTGGAGAACATCATTGTACAGTTCATCCTTGACTTAGAACAGTTCACTTAGTGACTGTTCAAAGTTATAATGGCACTGAAAAAAAGTCACTTATGACTGTTTTTTACACTTACAACTGCTGCATTATCCCCATGCTTATATGATCAAAATTCAGATGATTGGCAACTGGTTCATATTTATGACAGTTGGATTGAAGTAGGAAAATGCCAAGACACAGATGAGCTCTTCAAAATAGTAAGGTTTATTATGCATAGGTTCAGCGATAAGCTGCAAGCTCATACAAAAATGTCTGAACCCCCAAATATTGACAAGGGTTGACTCTTATACCCTCGGTGATGTAGACATTCCTGTTCTCCTACATCTGCCCAAATATGGGGTTGGGGGACTCGAAAACCTACCAGTTGCCAGTTTGCTTAGGTCGACAAGATATATGCATTTGGAGGCTATTTGTGACTAGCAAGGAGATAAATGGGGAAGTTGCTGCGAAAAGATTGTCGGAGCAACCCAGCAAACAGGATGCTGTGTGGGGCAGGACCTTTTTGCAAACACAGCAGTATATTGAGCATAGCATCTTACTTCTTGACCAAAGTTTACGTGACCAATGTTTCAGGCCTAGGCCAGCTACCTCAGGATAGTCATTTGATTCCCTTTTGACACCTTCTGGCAAGCAAAAAATCAATGAAGCCAGATTCACTTACCAACCATATAACTAACTAAACAATTGCCATGATTCACTTAACAACTGTTGCAAGAAAAGTCATAAAATGGAGCAAACTCAAGTCAGGAACATAAATTTTGGTTTCAATTGTGGTCATAAGTTGAGGGTTGTCGTATACGGTGGCAGAAAATGCCGTAATTATCTTAGCTATTGGGTGTGTGTTTTCTTTCATCAGTCCTAAATCTTTTTACATCTAGTTTCAATCAATTGCTGTTGGTTCCATTATTGTGAGAGACAGAGAAATGTTTCACCAGTGACATTCCAATCATTTTATATATGGTGCCTCTGCTGTATATGCTCTTATCTCTCTCCTTTCCAAGCTAACAAGTTCTAGATGCTGTAGGCAACATACTCTAGCCCATAACTATTTTAATTGCCTTTGCTATTTTTATTCACTGTTGATATTTATCTTTACTTAAAAAGAAGCGTTCATACATTTAATGGATTTTGTTCTGTGCAAATATGTCATGAATATAAGACATAATATCTAATGACTAACTTTCAAACTGTCTTCACAGTAACCATAACCCATACTTAATCATTCTCTCTGTCCCTTTATTCCCTAGCTTGATAGTATATTGTCTCCTCCACCTATGCCATTTCGAAAATCCAGTAATCCTGAAGTTTCTTCTGGCCCTGGAAAATCACTGAAATTTAAAAGGCAGCTCAGTGAAGATGGACGACCTTTTAGAAGAGGAAGTCTCGGAGGAGCGCTAACTGGTAAGAAAAATGACTAAAAATACTCATGTACATTTCCTTTAAAGTACACTTATCCAGTTTGAGGGATTTCTGCCAATACTTCCTTGACCACTGCAGGAACAGAGTACAGGTAGTACTCAACACAGTGGACCCTGAACTTTATGCTGCTACGTGAGACATTTGTTAAGTGAGCCCCATTTTACAACTTTTCTTTCCTCAGTTGTTAAGTGAATTACTGCAGTTGATAAAATAGTAATCCAGTTGTTAAGTGAATCAGGCTTCCCCATTGCCAGACTTGGGACACAGCAACGGACATAAATATGAACCAATTGCCAAGTGTTTAAAATTTGATCACAAAGATCACGGAGATAGTGCTAAGATCGTAAGTGTGAAAAATGGTTGTAAATCATTTTTTTCAGTGCTGTTGCAACTTTGAACAATCACTAAACAAACTGTTATAAGTCACAGATACCTATACCTTTGGACTCATCATGTTCTTATTGACAGCAAAACACAAATTAATCCTCTGTGATTGACCTCATTGTGTATGATAACTTATCTCTCATCATCCTTGCCCTCACTGGTTGTTCTGTAGTATTTTTCTACTGTCAACCACGTCTATTTCTATATACGTATTCCTATAAACAGAATAATGCTTTACCAAATACTTTTATTTTAAAATGCCTTTGTAGACAACAAGCTGGAATATCAGAAAAGCTTGGGTAGGCAAATATGCTTGAATGTACACACACACACGCACACACACACACATCAAACACACTGGGTAAGCAGCATTGTGCAAAATGCACAAAAAGTATAACAGATAGCAAATCCACAAATTAAAGGCATTAGAAAAAGAAATATAAAAGTACAGGTAGTCCTCGACTTACAACCACAATTGAGCTCAGAATTTATGTTGCTAAGTGAGAAATTTGTTGTGAGTTTTGTCCATTTTTTGACTTTTCTTGCCACCTTTGTTAAGTGAATCACTGCAGTTGTTAATTTAATAAGATGGTTGTTAACTGAATCTGGCTTCCCCATTGACTTTGCTTGTCAGAAGGTCGCAAAACCTTCTGACCCCGGGATACTGCAAGGGTCATAAATATGAACCAGTTGTCAAGTATCCAAATGTAAATGATGGGTGAAATGTTCTGAAGTCTGCTATCGGTTTGCTTTGTTACCGATTCACTTTGCATGTGCATGCGTGCTTTGTATGCATGCGTGCCAAATGCACGCTTCGTTCACAAGTGCATCACAGGCGTTATCATGCAGTGCTGAAAAAGGAGGATTAAGAAGCCTTTTCTGAGTCTGCAAAGGTAAGTAGAAGAACAAGGGGGGAAACGGCTGTGCCATGTGATTTATATTCACTAAAAAGCAGGATTTCCTGCTTTCTAGTGAATATCAATCGTGCGTCACAGCTGATTGTCGCACAGGTGATCATCAGAACTACGGTTCGCCTGAATCGGTAGTAAAAAAAATGCTACTGGTTCAGGCGAACCTGTAGTTTTGATGATCAGCTGTGCGACAATCAGCTGTGCCCTGTGATGCCTTTTTTTTACTACCGGTTCGGGCAAACTGGAAGCATTTTTTACTACCAGTTCAGGTGAACTGGTCTGAACCGGTAGCATTTATTTATTTATTTGTCTGTCTGTCTGTCTGTCTGTCTGTCTGTCTGTCTGTCTGTCTGTCTGTCTGTCTATCTATCTATTAAATTTCTATCCCGTACCTTCTCCTACAAAAGGACCCAGGATGGCGCACAGGCAATTAAAACACAATATAAATACACAAATACATAAACCCTGTGCTAAAAACCCTTATTTAAAAAACCCTCAAATTAAAAATTTGTAAACTAACACTCAGTCGTTATTGGATGGATGTAAATCATGTGATCACGGGGATGCTACAATGGCCATAAGTGTAAAAAATGGTCATAAGTCACTTTTTTCAGTGCTGTTGAAACTTCAAATGGTCACTGAATGAACTGTTGTAAGTCGAGGACTACCTGTAGTGTATATCAAGCCTACTCACTATGATTTTGTAACCTTGCAAAGCTGTCAGGCTTTTGACATATCCATATAACATTTCATGCATTCTGGTTTGTTTTCTACACCAGGGGTCTCCAACCTTTGCAACTTTAAGTCTGAAGGAAGCAAAGCTGGCTGGAGAATTCTGGGAGCTGAAGTCCTT
>JAPKID020001997.1:0-10000 GCA_026931265.2 Tropidonophis doriae | reverse complement strand
GATATGAGAGAATATAAAAACTGCTTTTCTATGTATGTTTGCTAATGTAAGTTAATTGTTCCAGCAAATCTTCCAGTTGGAACTTATATTTGATTATATGACATGTTTTGTAGCGCTCAGATAATGCAAACAATTTCACCCTTTGGTTTACCTGTTTGCAGTTTAAATGAATTCAACTTTTCTGTGGCCTATCTTGTTTTGAGAAGACTGTTGTTAAGTTTTTTTTATTTAAAACTTCAAGAGAAAAATAATTATTAAGCTAAAAGTTCAGCATCATGAAATTTAAAATCCCAAGCGGTGTATAAACATTAAAAGAAACTTTGGACTGCTAATCCTAGGAAATGAGTTTTATGGACTGAATTCAACAAGGCTTCAGAAATGGTTCCATCTGCTGCCTAGCAGCTGGTGAAAGGATAAATTTAATTCATTAATTCATTTGGAAAAAAAGGATCCAAGTACTAAAGACTTCATTGCTCATAATGCATATAGGTGGAAATCAAATCTGAAATTTGTCATAATAGATCATCTTTGATAATGATCAATATTTCTGTCACTATTTTTCCAACAATCCTTAAAATATATCTGAAATGTTTTGAATGATATAATCTATTACTTTCATTTTTTAAAAAAAATCAGACTAGTTTTTTTTTTCAAATGTACAAGGTAATAGTTTCAGACACACCTCCCATTTTTTTGTGCTATAACTTTATTCTACACAACTTTGAAACTACTGCCTGGGAAACTACTCTCTGGCTTATATTAAATGAATAAATAAATACATTTGGTTTCCTTTCCCCAACAGTAAAACAATTTAAGCAGATGTCTATGTTTGGTTAAAGTGAACTGAATTTACAATTGAGAATTAAATCTGAATACATAAATTCAAAATTCAAGAGGCAGATGTATTCCTGAAGGAAGGCATGCATATTTTTGTCTTGTGCACAGAAAGGAAAGTGGGAGGAAATATTTCTTTCCTTCACTTTGACCCGCCTTCTTTCACATCTACTAAAGTTTTACAAGAGTTATATGTGGAAGTCACCTGAGTTTTTGCTTATTTGTTTGCTAGAATTATTTGACTAGATCACTTAGAACTGCCACTGGCAATGCTGTCCTGGGTGCAAAGGTTATTGAATTCCAAACTTCTGGAGGGCATCACTTTGGGACATCTGACTAAATGCTTAATACAGTACAGTGCTATAGAAATGTTACAGTACTATAGAAATGAGCATATCATTCCTATCTCTCTTCTGTTGTGTCTGTACCTAAAATCCAGCAATGAGTGAAAGATTTATCAAAAGTTTGATAGTCTTTTAAAAAAAAACTTTTAAACCAGGCATTGCTAGGCGAATCTGACTCATTTCTGCCTGATGAGCATATTGAATGATAAAGTTTAAACTGTAAAGCAATTACCATACATGCCATGCTGAGCATATAAAATGTGTGCAGTTGTGTTTCTTCCTGAGATGATGATTTCATGAATGATATTTAGCTATCCATGTTTCCTCTCTAGCCCATAGCTCATTACGCTGGGCTTGCTGGATTTACTATAAAGGTTCTGTTCACACCCTGTGGGTTGGGTTAAGAATTAGGATTTATGCATTTACTTCTGCTGCTTCATTGTTTATACAGCTTTGGTTTAGTTTTGACCCCCCCCCCTCCTTTTCTTTCTTTTTTTTGCCTTTGAGGCTCTTCTACAGTGTCAGCTGCTGACTGATAGTAGGGGAACGGCCTCATGGTGTGAATGAAAGGGACCTAGCGGTTGGTAAACAGAGATAAGGAATAAATAGAGCACAGGCAAAAGGAGATAGTTCTGTGAGTGCCCAGATTGCCGCCAGTCTGTTCAAGTGAGATGCAGTGCCTGTCCTTTTCCCAGATTAAATTAGTGAGCGAAATCTCCAGTGACCTCCTCCCCTTATCCCCATACTCTTTAGCCAAGCTGAACAGCCTCTGCTGTAAAGTATTCATTTTATCTAGGGACAAGTTGGACAATAGAACTCTCCCTGATACTTATGGACAGCTGTCGTCATTCAGTGGGGTTTTGAGCATGTCATTCTTCATAGGAGTTAAAAGGGTTTATGGCTTGTAACTGAAGAGAGAGCAGAGATTCGTGAATGCCAGCTCTGAGGGTGCATGGAATGAGGGAGTGGGGAAAGCACACCTTTGCCCACCTGTGTGGAGTTAAAAAAAAAGATTCATCTTATTTTGTTTCATTTGTTTAAAGGGATTTCAGGATGAAAATCTAATTACCCTGAAGCATGATCTGTATGCAGAAATTAACATTCACAAATGTTCAGGATCTAGGTGACAAAGTTGTGACAATTATTAAAGGTCACCACTGCAAAGCTTTCCTGCTGTCCCATTCCATTCTGCCCCGTTGTCTATGTTTAAATCTCATGCCTCTTTCCTTCAACAAGCTCCCAAGAAATATTAAAGCTTCATGAGATACCTCTGTAGTCTTTTTTTTTAGTGATTTACTGCAAATATATTCAGCATCTGACTGATTAAATAGACCTTCGGCAACCTTGAGGGTCAGCGTGTGGAGTATGTACATAGAAAATGCATCAGCCCATTGTACCCTGGCAGCTAATGAGATTGGTCGTTAAGTAAATGACACAAAGCCTACAAAAAAAGCTTAGCAGCTCACTAGAGTATCACAGAGTGTCCCTGCACACCACACAACGACACAAACACTGGACTAACCTAGCCCACCCCTGCGTTATTCTACATCACTGCTTCCCTGATGTCAGCGCGAGAGACAGAACAAAGGCTAAAAGGCACACGGTAAGTCAGTCTGACAATTATGCCCTGGGGAGAAAGTAGAGCAAATTTTAGCCTAAGCATAGCTTGGAAGTCCATTTCTGGACAAGTAGGTCATAATGCAAGGAAAGCTTTTGTGCCACTCCAGTATAGGGGATTTTAAAAAAGGCATGGTGCTTTTTCCTCTCTTTGTCATCTTCACAAAAGTTTTGAATTTCTAAAGTAAAGTGGAGAGATGGGATGCTCAGTGAACTTAATGTTGTGGGGGACTTAAGAGGTGGTAGTGGGGAGAAATGCATTCTTTTGTCATATCTGAATCTAATAAGTGCTACCTCTGCTGTTTCTTCATCCTATATGGTCAACTTTGCAGGAACCTACTCTTTTCTAGTTCTCTGCAGAACTGAAAGTGCTTGAAGCTATAGAATAATCATAATTGTGGATTAATTTCACATTTCCATCAACTTGCCAAGTGCTTAAAAATGGCATTGGAAATGATGTTTTCATAAAATAATGTTTCAGATAGAAGCCATAGCATTACGTCAAAGTCAAAGTCTCCATGCTTTAATTAAAAAATAAAAGAAGAATGAACGGTACTTTTGATTACAGTCATAAAATCTATAAAAGTGCAAAAATGATAGCTAATCAAATTTGTATGATTTTGTTATTGAAGTAGCAATCACTGAGTTTAGGGGATCAAAGGATTTTAAAGTTTACCTATATATTATCTTCTTGTTGTTCATATTCTGGGTAGGGGGGGGTGGCAACAGGAAGTTGTAGGAAAGTCTTGCTACCTGAAATACTTTTTTCTGCTCTTATCTTCAAACCAAAGTAATAGATGAAAAGTGAACATCAATTACAAATGTGTAAGATATGCATTTGAATGTCTCTGTTGATTAAAAAAATCATTATATTATTTGCCTTTGACTAATCGTCAAAATTTCAAATGCACTGCTTTTTTATTACCATACTGATATAGTCACTTTTTTTATTTAGTTATTGTATTTTGGAAAGCAAGCATTCTGGGGTAATTTACAAACCTCTGTAAGTTATATTTTTATTCAAGTATTTATAAGAGGCTTATTGAAAGTTTTCTACCTAGCTGAATATATTTATTTGAAAGCAAACATCACAGATTTGCTATATCAAATTTGAACAGAAAAGAGGCTTATTATTGTAACATAAAACTGCAAATCAAAGCATACTGCAATCAGTGAAAAAATTAATGTGGGTAGAAGACCACAAACACAGAATTAATATTATTTGAGAGTACCTTCATTATAAAGCAGATGCTGAAAATTCAGATCCCCTTTAAGAATGCTTAAAAGTTAAATTGTGAGTAGAATGAATAGCAATATGTGCATGTTGTGTACCAGGTTATTCATCTACAACTGTTCTTTACACCTTCAATTTCTTCTGCTAGGAAAGCTGAATTAGAAGTGTGTCAAGTTCAAGTTAGTAATTACAATTGTACCATATGTTCCTGAGTGTTTGTAACCCAGTAACACATATGTTTGTTTAATTCTACAAAACTGTTAACTGCTACAAAAGTAACATAAAATATAGTGAAAAAAGTAATGCTGCATTCAAGTAAGTCTATCTACAATCACATTACATTTCTGAGGAAAGCATGTTATTTCAGCTGAAACATTTCTAATTTATGTTTTTACGGTTCATTTTTCTTCAGTAAGTTAAAATCTTGCCTATGATTGTAATTGTTCATAGAAAAATTTCAGAGTAGCACCAAGTGATTGTTTAGACAATTTGGAGAATTGTAATAGAAAACATGCATTTGTTAAGTCTACAAACCTACAAAATGACCACATGCCAGGTTCAAGATCTAACTGAGCATTTTGCAATGTATTCATAAAAAACTATGGCTAAACAATTTTTCTGAGCATTATATCTCCCTCTATAGCCACCAAACTACTGAAGAACATTTCAAATATATAATATATTTGCTTAATACCTCCCATGTTTTTCATGAGTAATTCAAAAATATCATTAGAAGTAGACCCTGCAACCTTCAAAAAGTTTATCATTTTTAACTGAAACATGGCATGGTGCAGAATGAAGCTACTTCTTGACTTTTTAAGAGTTTTAACCAACGGTTTCAATTTCCAGGCTTGTTCTTATTGTTTATAACAATTTTTCAAGTTCAGAAGATGGCATGTATGCTTTTTAAATATGTATAGGATAATCTCTTCAAGGCATTTATAGAAAATAATATCCCAGGCTGAAACGTTGTATTATCTCTGTAACAATATACTGTAAAGGCAGCAGTGGTTGAAATCTAAGTATCTTGGTAGAATCAGTCAAACTTTGCTAGTCAAGACTTGTATTAACTATAGAATGTTAACTGTATGGTAACTTTTTTAAAAAATGTTTGAATTAGAAAAGCTTAGACTGCTTACAAAATATAAAGTTAGGTTCCATTTGTCACTCAAATGAAAAATAGAATAATTTCAAGGGAGACAACAGGTAATGAGAAAGTCTTAGAGGTATCTCAGGAAGAGAGGAGTCAAGATAGATTGAGTTATTTTAAGGTTTGTTCCTATTGTGTTTGCTTGTGTGTCGGGAAGGGGGGGGTCATAAATTTTGGCTTATGTGAAAATCCTGTCAAAAGTTAACTTTTTGCCAGTCTGACTGTTCTCTCACTCACTTGTTCACTCACTCATTTACACAAGAAATCAACAATACCTTGACAGAAAACTTTCTAGCAAAAACAAGATATGCAAGGATCCTGAGCTTCACAGAATATTCTGGCTGCTTAAGTTTGCTGTTCTAAGCAAACTAACTGAAATGATGTATCTAAGCATTCCTTTATATTCTTTTTCCCTCAAAACATAATTGCATTTAACAAAGCTATTTTTATTTGAAGTGAGATTTGGAGCTGGGCTATTCTATCACAGAATTCTTCTTAAAGTGATTTTATGTTCTTTTAAGTTATTGAAATATTTAATACTGAAAACTACTTAGAATTATTATAAATATTCAGTTTTCAAAGGAACATATTTACCCGTATAATAACTTATATAGAAGGATGACATTCACTTTATTTCTATTGAAACATCATTCTTTAGTTGTGACTGTTGAATTGCAAAATGAAATGTTAATATTTCCAAAAGCAATATTAGTATCAACCATGTAAAACAAAGATTTACATATCATCAAAAACTGGTTTTGTTTATTCTCAATGGAAAAAAAAACAGTAATGATCAAAAAATTCTTAGCCCTATCAATATCAAATGTATGATACTGAATAAAACAGTGCTCAAAAACTGCTTCTGTAGCCAGTAAGTGATATTTACAATGTCCAAATGCAATCAAACATTAAATAGGACTTATCTCCAAAGGAGACTATGTTTTCATCATGCTGAACCAAATTGTTCTTCAATGACATTTTCTTGTCGCTTAATTATAGTATGAAGATATAAATCCATTTGCAAACAAAATTGCTCTTTTTCTATTTTGTGCTCGTAAAAACAGCCCAGCAATTTAAACTTAATGTGCTCCTTTACATTTGTCTCATGCAGCCTGATCCTAAATATATTTGTTTGAAAGTAAGCCTACTGGATTTCACTGTTTACTCTCAAGCTGTGCATATGGATTGTATAAAAATGCACTGCTCATTAGTTTAGATTTGGACAGTCACTTTATAATTCTGCCTGCCAATTTATTGTGCTATATCTAAGTTTTATATTATCAACTAAATCTTATATATCCAATTATAGGGATGGGATGAATGTGTGTTTTTTTAAAAAGAGAGAGTAGCACTTATTATTTTTATATGCAGACCTTAAAACCATTTAAAATTCAGTAGAAGTAACAAGATACTTTTGGATCCAAAGTCTATTGGATGAAATTCCCAAACAATCTTTTGTTTGGGAATCTTTTTTTCAATAAGGATCTGTTATGTTTATCAGCTTTTGTCAAAGGATCATGACTTTTCTATAAATGATATTTGGAAGCAAAGATAACAGGGTAATATGATGAGTGAAAGCAAAATAATTATTCGGCCAAAGATCACTCATGCTATAGAAAGAAAATACATAATGTTTAACTTAACAAGTTGCTTGAGCAGAACTTGTTGGGTTCTGTATGTGAGCTGTCACTTTTAACAAAAAGGGTTAAAGAAAATGCATTCTGTTGCATCTGCTTATTAAATCCCTTACTTTAGTAGAAATTCAAATTTTGTAAGATTATTCGTTTTATTGATGCATATAATTATAATCACAAGCCATCTGCTGATTTGGCAGGCATGGTTAAAATCTCTAACTCTCATAACCTTTCAAGTACAGTGCCTTTGGGACTCTATTTCACTTTTATATTTTGGAAAACACATATGAACAAACAAGAGAGGTCATCTGCCAAGTCAGACCTGTTAAAAAGCATCCCTGTGCATTAGCAAACCTGGACTTAAGTGTAAGGAATTTCCTAGGTATTGTGTGTGTGTTTTAATTCCATCTTCAGGAACAGATTATTCTCCAATGCATTTGGGGAATTTGGATTTTTCTGGGGATTAAACTCTTTCCTGTCACACTTGAGACCTGATTTCTTTTCTCAACTAAAGGGAGGAACAGTGCTCCCTTTGGTTGTCACAGGTGAATGAAGCTCTTTTGACCTTGCTCATGTTTGAAGTACAAATGTTTAAAAAACTGAGGTAGAAAAGAGGATAAAACACAAAGCCACATATCAAGATTTGGATTCAGATCATCCCATTGGTTTATGAATTAGCCTCCATGAGCCAGTGTTGCTTCAGCCACCATTGGCAACAAGAGTAATGATAATAATAATAATGATGATGATGACAAATTGACAAGACTGAGGTATGGTTTGTAACAGTGATATTTGAACATTGGAAAGCAGCATATGAGTTTTTATTTATAGTTTAGGACCTTCTTTGGGGGCCTTAACAGAACTTTCTCATGTCTAGTAAGAGAGCAAGAATATTTTGCATCAATAGTTGCCTTTCTCCATGACAAATCTGGATCTCTAAATTTTAAGAAGTAGAATGGCACTATGTAAAGCATAATAACTTATCTTTATTGTAACTGATCTGATTAAAACAACAACAACCCTTGAGGCCTGTTCGTATCTCCCTGGACTGTATTTTTACAGTGCCATGCACTGTGACTTCTGACCAGGGAAAGTTTACGGATGACACAGCATGAATTATGTTGAAACAATTTTAACATATGAATAATCTGGAATATAGAATAAAACTGAGCAGATGGGTGGAAAAATTGGTAACACCAAATGCTATAGATATAAAACCTGGAATACCTAGTAAGTATTAAGGAAATGCCCCAAATAAAATGTGGTGAAGTTACTTTGTTATATTTTTAATTGCATTCTCAGCTGTCAGCTTGCGTCTTCTTTAATAGAACCCAAAACACTCCATGCAGTATGCATATTGCTTTGCACCTTTGGGGAAGTTTGATTCTCACACCACCCAGTCCTTTATCGGAAAACAGGAGGTGAATGCACATGTTGGAAAGTGTCTGCACAGCTGAAACTAGGCAAACCAGCTCACTGTGTCTCTGGTTTATTTTGCAACCAATTAAGTATGACATCTGTTGAAACTCAGGAAATCAAGACTCCCTTCCCCCTTTTCATGGAGTTATTTGAATGGCTTGTCTTTCACGTGGAAATCACAAAGCATGATTTTCAGAAATCCAAAAGATGAGGTGCAGAGTCCATTGGAAAGCCTTTTGAAAGGTTGGGCTTGTACCATAGGTTTCTTTGCAGGTGGCATACACACCTCAGTTTACAGAGAGAGAATGGCCATCCATTGGAAGATATATTGCTTGACTTGTATTGATTCATATTTACTAATACCATTACCGATGGCCAGGTTTAGCCTACTCTCTGTTATGAGATGAATTTATAACAAGGTTTTGCATCCCCAAATTTCTGTTTGGGGACTTTGGAAAGAAGATTCTCATCAGATAGGTAGGTAAGGGATTGACACTATGCCTAATGTTGTAGAGGAAATATTGCTCCTTATCGTTGCATGTATATAATTCATTTCAATCTTCAGCCAAATCCAGAGCTTATAAATAAAAGTTATGCTATGCATGCCATGTTATGCTATGCTGTGTTATGCTGAAATTTTCTTCTGCCTTTTTTTTTAAAGATCTTAACTCATTTTTATGGGGTAAATAGCTTTTAATTATTCCTTCCCCCTTTTTTTTTAATAAAGAAGAAGACAACCTTGTTTGTGTTATCCTGGAGTGGGTGTGAGATTCTGGCACTTACTTCTGAGATTTCCAAAGAATAAATAATTATTCTTTCTTTCACTGTATCTTCTCTCTTGCATTTGTATGTATATCTCTGTGGCTCAAATGCTCTCCCCAACCTTTTGCTGAGGGCAACATGGCTTCCCAAAATAAAGCTTCGATCAAGCTGGTTTTAGAAGAACTTTAAAATGGAAGTTATTTTGGCTGCCTACATTGTGTTGCACCGAAAATGATTCACATTTCAGATTGTAAATAAAGGCTCAAACAGTAATAGGAACCTCCTTCTCACCCACCACACCAAAGAAGTCCCAAAGAAAACATAGGGCAGCTCCTCTCACAATTTTTTTTCTAGATGGAAAGGCGGTCAGCCAGCATGGCTGGGCTGCAAAGAGTGGGAAAATGGGTGATATTACAGTGGCAGCATATATTTTTTTTGCCAACCCCCCCCCCAAAGCCAGATTGCAAATACCATTAAAAGGAATGCATGAGAACACAGTATAAAAACAACAGTCTCTTCAGAAAACTCTGGAAATTTTCAGATAGCTAGCTTAGTATTAAATTGTAGCTTATTCCTTCTTAGTACATTATTACATCTCTAAAGAATGAAGTTGGTTTGTTCAAAGATATCCTGGAAAATCCACAGCTGAAATAGATTTTTGCCCCAGTTAAATCAAAATAATTTCATTGGCTACTTCTGGATTTCCCTATCACTTTTTTTTAAAAAAGATGAATGTTTTTTATGTTTTCTATGTCTCAGGCTATTCTCTACATTTTACAGATTGATGCAAAACAAAATAACACTGACAAGCTATTGAAATGAATAATACGTAATACATTTATAACTAGAATTATATGCTATAATTAATTCAGAGCTTTGACGAGGCATATGGAGCAATCCCTTTCCACTTTTCCAAAATAGTACTACTTTATTATTAAACATTATTCTAACTGACCCGGGCATTCTGGGCTTTTCTCCAGCTAACATATAAAGCAGCAGGATTTTT
>JAPKID020001996.1:0-13922 GCA_026931265.2 Tropidonophis doriae | reverse complement strand
ACATAACTCCTTGTCCCTGTTTTCAATCTTCATAATTCTATAAATATAATTTAATTAAGGGGATTTTATTATTTTGATTTAGGTTATAATTTCAATTTATTTATTTGTACTTTGTATAGTTCTAATGTTGCTTGTTGTTTGTACGTCGCCCTGGGTCCTTTCCAGAAGGGCGGGATATAAATCAAATAAATAAATAAATAAATAAATAATTTTAAAACTATAAAATTATATAATTACAAAATATAAACTTAAAATTTTTTCGATCATCCTATTTATAGGGTTAATTTTTTAATATTGGGGTGTTAATTTTACACTTATCACCAATTCATAAATCATGTATTTCTTCTTTTCTAAGCCCTTTCCATGATGCACCAAAAATCGTATTTCTTATGAAAGATATATGCAAAGTATTTATTTATACTGTGTGAACAAAGCATTGTTCTTACAGTTAAAGGAAATAATATTTTGCTTTTTCTTCTTATACAGAGATCATAATGAATGCCCTGTTTCTGCGTGTTCCTGTAAGTGTATGCAGCTGGATACAACAGGAAATCTCATCCCAGCAGAGGTGATTCAGCCATAAAGTAAAGCTTTTCTAAGAATTTTCACAACATCTCTAATACGTGTGCTTCACAGTCCAAATACATACCTCAGAGCAAGTTATTCATGACTTGCTTACAATAGAAATATAAATCATTTTTTCACATCAGCAATTTGTGCAGATGGTTTTTGATGTGCTTTGCATAACCGAGTTCTTCTGGACTGAGTTTTTCAAATGTGTCGTGGGTTTTATTCAGTGATTTGTGAAGCAATTCTTTTCAGACGGTTCATTGAAATGCAGAGGAAGACTTACGCTATCTGCACCTTGAGACTTCCATCTAAGATAAAGTACCATTGAACACTCTTATGAATTTTATAAACTTCCAGAAAAGGGAGGCAAATGTGTTTTAGATATATTTCTATTAGTATTTTTTTCTTCTATCTGAGAAAGTTTCTATATTTTATTTACTCAAAGTATAGTACAGTTAGCTACAATCTTGTGACAATCTTTTGATTAGGTTTTACTTAGTTTGAATAAATAGTAAAGCTGAATTTCAATTAGTGTGAATTGGTATATTCATCTGAATATTGCTTTGAGTTAGGACACTAGTTTCTCTTACAGAATTATATTCAAGAACAATCTGAAAAAATAGCTTTAATCATTGATATAGGTGCCACTTGCCATTATTTTACCATATTAATTTTTGCACCAAATATTTCACTCCAACTTCTCCATTGATTAAAATCTGTGTAACATACAATAACAGCTTTCATGTTTCCAACAACAAAAAAGTAAATTGATTGGACTAGCAAGTGTATTCATTTTATGGTCTTGCTGACTTTGTACATTCAGTGCTCTAGAACAGGAAGGGAAGGGAAATGCCATCCTGCATGCGTGGAAATTCATGTGGATAACATTTGGTACAGCCTGATATACTTATTAGTCTAGTCTACATATTTTCTGCCAATTACTAATATAGCAAGCATGCTATTCAAAATTTCAGTAGATAACTAGAAATCCTTTACTTTCAGTGCTATTTAGTAACTGCTTTATATAACACTTCACTAATTCTCAATTTTATATTTTCTATTGTGCAGGTTAGGATCTAAGAATCATGCAATATTTTAATTCTTTGATTCTTTTCTGTTTCTTGAAAAAATCTTTAGTATGAAAAATGTTCTAAAGAAACGTAGATAACAGGCACAAATGAAAGAAATATAGAAAATATATCATTTATGGAAATGGCCTCTGGGCCTCATTTATGGAAATAGCCTCAGGATATGAGCAACATCTATATGCATACCTTGTTTATAAAGGAAAAAAAATCTTAATGGATAAAATTATATATTTTTTATGTATAGAGTTTTGTTGCATGATATGTAGACTTTCTCAGACTACTTCGAATCAAAATGTTGTGTTTATAATTTGTTATATATTTTTGGAATATTAATAAACAATCAATTGGTTTTAATAATTGTCTCAAATGTTAAACCATTAAGTACAGTTTAGAAACTTTGTTCTTATATTTGAGGTCCTTATATTTGAGGTGCATGGGTAGTAAATTATCTTCTGCCCTTATATAAACACAAGATAATAATATCTGAATTTTGAAAAGTAGGAAATTTTATTTTATAGTTTTTTGTTTTTTTTTAATTTAAGATTTATAGACCGCCCCCTCTCCCCGAAGGGACTCGGGGCGGTTCACAGGCAACTAAAAACATATACAACAATATAATAAATAAATTACACTAAAAATATATTAAATACTGGGGCCTGTGCTAAAACCAATCTAAAATCTAGAATTCTCCCATATACAATGAGTCTTGCACCAAGTTACTTAAGTAGATAGCCATGACATATTACTAGATAGCTACTCCTAGAATTCCCCAGTTAGCACAATGGCTAGGGAACTCTGGGATTTGAAATCTATACATTTTAAAATTTTAAAATCTATACATTTTAAAATTGCCAAGATTGAGAAATTTCGTTCTAGATTATCCTTTTTCAATCTGACAACTTCCAAATAGCTTGGGTTTACCTTTTCCAGAATTCTCAACTAAGTTCTGGTTATTGCAGTGGTGGAAAGTTCTTCAAATTGGCTCCTAAAGCTATGTCCTCATTGTAAAACAATAACAGAGAGAAGTTTTAGTAGGCATTTCAACTACTTGTATTCCACTAATACATCTGCTTCCATTTAAAATAAAATATATGCTTGATTTGATTGCAGTTTTGATGATTGTTAGATTAAGTTTTTACTGTAATTCTGTTTTGAAACATTAAGTTACACTTCATTTTTGCCCTTTTAATATATCTTTAAGATTTAATATTATATTGAAAAGAAGGGTGGAACATTGCCTAATTTTGGATTGTTATTATTATTTTTTTGCATTTTATGGTTAGTATGTGTATGTATGTGTATATATATACACACACACACATACAAATTGTTTTGCTGCATTCAAACTTTCTTATTAAATATTCTTACACTATAATTTTACGTTTCTTTATTTAGATTAAGATCTTTTACTCCATTTTTATTCTTAATGAAGGTCATGTTATTTCAATGTTTACCCCTTCCAATTTGTTCTATATCAGTTGAATTAATTTGTAAAGTATTGTATATACTATTTGTGCTATATAACTAATTTAAATAGTCCAACAGCTTAAACAAGTAGATAGAACATTTCTTTTTTTCCCCCTTTACCAACTTGTGTTAAACGCACATATTAGTCACAAAGTCATCATAGATATATTTCCCTTTTTACAGAAAACAGTCATTTATTCCATAAAAGTTGGAAAGTTGTCAATACATGAGATCCAAGGAGTTTATAGCCAATTGCTGAGAACATTGCGATACTTTTAAAGTATTCCTAGTACTGCTTGAGTCCTGCAATGTGTGCTTGATTGTTCAAAGTTAGGATGGTAACCTGAACACCTGTCATTTGATCCCGTTCTGGACTTAAGGCAACCAGTCAGCATTTACAACTCATTGCAGTACCCTGCAAATGCTATTTTGACCTTCTTGGCTCGCTTGCCCAGAACGCCATGGGAAATGCAAGTCTCTGGGAAAATGTCCTCCAGCATCCTATACTCACATTGGCCATTCACATATCCTTTACAACCTCGCTATTTTCCCATGCTCCCTCCCCAAAGCTTGCCATGCCTCCCTCACAACCATACGCATTACATGCCACTCTAGCACCTCTGTCACTTGTCCTTACCATGACACCCTGACCCATATGTACTCCCTCACATTTTCTCCACTTTTCGCCAATCTTTTAGGGGGGAGATATGCAACTTAAGGTAGTAAAAATACCAATACTCCTTCCTCCTATTTTCCCCACAACAATCTGTGAGGTGAGTTGGGGTGACTAGTCCAGGAGGGGGCAACTAATTTTCCCAAGGGGCCACATGAGAAACTGAAACTGTTATGAAAGGCTTAGCCAGAAGGCTGAATGTAATACTGCTGACCATTATTTTTATTTTATAAAAAGCAGTAAACTCTATGGTTTTAACTTCATGCAGACCAGACTTATAAATGTTAATTACATCTTTAAATGAAACTTTTTCTTCTTAGAACTTTTAATTCAGGTGTGCTTTACACAGCAGGATTTTACCAACCCTCAAGTGAAATAATTTTAGAATGAATCCATTTTAAGCAAAGGACACCAGTCATATTTAAAGTGTTTATTAATGATGATGATACCACCTCAAAACAAATTTTAAGATTATACAGAAGCTTAATTGTAGGCTAGACAGAAGGTAAATCAAATCAGCTAACATGCTTTATTAACATATAAAAATAGTTGAAGTATTTCAGGTTTTGATAAACATGTACACATTTCTGTAATTGTGTTATTCTTTTTAAACAGTTATTCATATGTAGGAGATAAGCAACCTTGCCATTCTTTCCAAGCCTGACATACTTGTCAGGCTGCACCTTTATTGTAGTAGAAATGTGATTTTTCCTAGTGAAACTTTTGAGTATTTTTCACATACATATATTTATCTCAATATGTTAACATTAACAATAGGTTACTGTCCACTGAAAGGAAAACAAATATGAAATCCAAGTTTATCATATATGGTAGACATAACAAATTATTAGAAAATTAGATTTTTTAAGAAAAGTTGTTCTTCAGTGATCAGTGTTCATAGTTTCGTTCAATAAACATTATAAAAGGTCTCACAATATCAAGATAAGCATCAGTCATACATCAGTACTAAAAGGATAGTACTCAGGAAATTTATGGATAACTTTTACAGCTTCATTGTACATTGAAAGATCTGAAAGAAATTGGACAAGAAAGGAAAATAGTAGAACGTGTTATACTATGTGAAAATACACTGTGATCTAATAATGCAATATTAATCATATTTGTTATCTATTTTAAAAGAAAAGCCTAATCATAATGTTAATCCAGTTGCAAAATATTTCAAGGAATTGCTTTTAATATCGTGATTGACCTCACAGATAAATTAAACTGAAATGCTCAAGAGTTTTCGGGCATGAAAGCATATCCGTAAATCTCTATATAGATGAATATCATAATTGGAAAATCTAGGCTAAACATCAATAGGATCCTGTTCAGCTAATTTATATGCTCATTTATTTTTCAGGTTAAGAAATTTTGAGAACTGGTTTGCTGCTACAAAGTTGTGAATATTTCTGTATTCACATACTTGGGAAAAAAAACTTATGCTAAAACAGAAGCTCCATGTGGATTTAAATTCTGATGTAATAAAATTATGCATATTACAGAAGAATTAGCAAGAGACTTTGGGGAATTAGAAGCTTATTAAAGAGTAAGAAAAAGCCACAACTTGAAATACAAAAATAACTTGCTTACCAAATATGTTTTTATCTTCTTTGAATTGCATATATGACGAACATATGATATTCAATTGATTTGTAACTCTTCCTACTACTTCAATAATACCAGAGATCTCTTCTTCAAGCTAGCAAAGTAGATGAGAGTCAGCATCTCCCAAAATCAGGAATTGTATTCATTTCAATGACATTTGGGAAAGCAAACTAAAATGAAGTCTTTACCCACAGTATTTCCATGGCTAAAATTCATCAATAAAACTTTTAGTAACCATTAAGCAATGCTTTCATAAAAAGGCTTAGTCTGTATAAAAAAATTTAAGAGGCCATAGTAGAATAGAAAAGATCATAGAAATAATTTCCATTTCCTCAAATTGCAACTTTAAATTAATTTCTTGAGAGTGTTTGGCTTAATTGTTCTCTGTTATTGGTATTTAAAATACAAACACTTGAAATTGGGGTCTGTGCTTTGCTTCTGTAAAAATAAAATGTAATTGAGTCCTATTATAAGTCAGTAGGGATGACAAAGTAAGGCATACAGCATCTCTCAAAATCATATGAAAAGAAATGATAGTGCTACAGACGATCTCTGGGACACAAAGAACAGACATCAAGACATGTCTGAGAAACAGACATCAAGAATGTTTTAATTAGTGGGAGGGAGGGTGAAAAGACAGCAATTAAAGCTCAGACTGTGTGGATGATTTATTTTCCTTTTTTGTAATATTTTAACCTTTTTCTCTTTTTTTTTGTACGGAGGTGTTATCGAAATAATATGCTGAAAGCATGGAGTGTATGAAATGATATCTATGTAACTCACATCACCTTTAATAGAAGAATTATTAATATTTTGTATGAAGCCCTGGTGCGGCCTGCACCCCTGATATGGATGCCCTCCAAAATTTCTTTGTGTACCCTATACCCTTTTCCTAGAAAAATTGAAAAACCAATAAAACTTTTCTGGAAAAAAAAAATGTTGGACTTCTGGCAAGGTTTCTTAGAAAGATTTTTCAGAAGTGCTTTACCATTACGTCCTTAACGGACTTGGAGAAATGTGATTGACTTAGCTGTCTTTGTGCCCAAGTAGATTCATGGTCCCCTTATTTTTAGCCTGGTGTTTTAACCATACAAACTGACTCTCTACCAGACTATATCTATTTTTATTTACAATGGGAGGTCATGCACAGGCATGCCATATCCATAATGCTTTGTCCATGATCCCAGTGCACATTCACGCATGACCAGCGCTCCACCCGCCTTTTTGGCATGTTCTTTTTGCCTGCTCCAGACTCCAGAGGCTTTATAGGAACCTGGGGGGGAGAAAACAGCCTCCCTACAACCCCCCCCCCCCGAGGCCCTCCAGAGGCTTTAGGAAGCTTCCCTGAAGGTTCCAGAGAGCAAAAAAATGACCCTACAAGCAAACTAGAAATGACTTCCAGTTTGTCTGCAGGATCGTTTTTCGTCCCCCGGTGCCTTCAGGGGCCTTCAGGAGGCTTTACTGAAGGCTCTGGAGAGCAAAAAATGACCCTACAAGGAAACCAGAAGTGTGTTCCTGAACTTCTGGTTTCCCGGTAGGGCTGGTTTTTCATGCTCTGGAGGCTTCAGCCTCCGGAGGGTGAAAAATGGGCTCAAAAGGCCGAAATCAGCTGGCCAGTGCACATGCCCTGACAAATGGCTTCTCGTGCCACCAGTGGCATGCGTGCCATAGGTTCGCCATCACAGCTCTAGAAGAATGATTCTGAATATCACAGATAAGTTTGTATTCAAAATATTTTATATTTATGTCTTACATGCTTCCCAAATGTATTTTCCTTGAGAAGTTTTTTGCTTTTTACTGATCCATACTAACCTTCCTGTGAAGGAAACGGTGCTTAGAAATGACATAGGAGTGCAGCCAACGTACCACATTTAGCCATATAGAAAAAATATTCCTAAAAATATTTACAAAAAGTTTTTGTCCAAGTCTTAAATAAATATTATTTTATTAAACCTTCTTTTACCACCTGCATTCATTATTTATGGAAATACTACATTCATATTCAATCAGGTCCACTATTATATAGAAAGAAATTGCTGCTTTAAGATTGCCATTCCACATAACTAATACAAATACTATTCTTAATACTATTTTATTATACTAATGACTCTTCCAGCCCTGTAATTATATGACTCTAGGCAATACAACAATACACAACCCAAACAAATTCAATAAGCAAGATAGATAACCCATCCAACAACAGACATGCAACCTACAAGGGGCTAGCCCTAACTCTGGGAGCATATAAAATATTCTAAGATTTGTTATTACAAGTAGTGTCATTTTAAAACATTCAGGAGTAATTGTATTGTGTTTATACAGTAAATCCCTTTCTTGATTTTTTTTTGTTCTTTGTGTTCCTTTCTTGTTTTTATTTTGGTTGTAGTTATAAAATTAATACTATTAATAATAAAAACTATTTTTGTAAATCTGTTTTTCAAAAGAATGATTTATATTTATGTTTCAATGAGTGATATATAATATCCACAAAAGAAAGGTGAGATGTGAATTATATAGATGGTAAAGGAAATGAAAAGGCACAACATTAATTACAATATATATGCTCAGAATTTACCAAACTAGAGCTTTCTCAAGATAAAAATTGCTATATTGTTTTCTAAAATTCTTAGTATCTCTGAGGATCATTTTCAACTTTGCTTTGGGTACAATAACTACCAAGGCTTGAAAATGAAGATAACATACAAGCTGCTGTTGTATAATTAGGATTTTCATAGCCATTCAGGGAATATAGATGTATTCCTTACATTAAAAGTAATGGCAGTAATGTATTATAAACCCCATAGCTTATAATGGTACATACCCCATGTAATGTAGTGAATTTTACAGAAAGCATTGTCATGGCAAACCTAGCTAGTGATCATGAATGTGTCATCTAGCATTAAAGGTTCACCTGCAAATTAACCTAAATCTCATCACTGCATATGGGGAGTGTTTTGGGGATGAGGGGGAGAGGATGAAGGGTTAATTCTAAGAGTCACTGACTGAGATTAGTCAATCATAAAAGCTGAACAAATAAACAATCCCAGGCTAATTTGTAGAAATTAACACTTCTGACAAAAACAATGAATGGCTATCATAGAATCTGCATGTTAGAGAAGTAATTGTGTTTTATAAATAATGGTTATAAGTAAATAGTATAGTTTTGGTCATTGTCAATATATAAAAACATTTTCTGATGGATAGGGAATTGAAACTCAATCATAGATTCTATAGCAGATGTCCTTGGCCTACAGCATCTCCATCAGAAAGTATCAGATCCTACTTTGTACATTGATTGAGAAGGTAATTATTATTACTCATTTGAATGTGACTCTAATTGTGGAAACTCTTGAATTAGGTAGGAAACTTCATTTGAATGCAGAGATGCTAATAATTCAGCAAAAAGCATTCTTAACTTTGTTAATTAAACAAGAAATAAATTCTTTTAGGCATTTTCTATGCAATTAACATTTTTAAAAGAATGAGTGCTTTGCTGGTTTAAAGGTTTATTTGGCTTTGTATAATAATGTATGATAAGAGAAGCATACAGTAACAATGTTGGGGGGGGACTTGAAAATTTTTAATCTTCATTCACTTTTTGAACAATACTTTACATTTTTAAAATACTTTGAAAATACAATTCTTGCGTTTGTATATACCACTGCTGTAATGCACCTATGGAGAAATTGGTATAAATTATTTTATAATGGCACTTTAAGATCAGCCCGAATAGCCGTGTCCTCTATTCCAGATGCAGCATTTCAGGTCTATAACTGGAATATACTTTCTCATGTTTCTCTAAAAATAAACAAAAATATGACATAAGAGTTCTATTTATCAGCTACAGGTCTACTTCCCTCCTATAGAAAGGAGGCATAGTTGGAATCAATTAGGAGCAAGGCCCTCCCTGTGGTGGCCCCCAAGCTACAGAATCCCCTATGGTTGCTTTTAAGCAAAATTTGAAACTTAAGTTTATAACAGAGCTTTTTTTTTTCTTTATGCATCCTTTATTTTACTGATGACTAAAAATCATTGGTTTTTTAAATGTGGTGAAGCCACAAAATGGGAATTATATTTTTCAGCCTGAACATATCAGACATGAATTTTAGCAGATAGGAAAGGCATGACTGGCATCATGCAATAAGCAGATACTCAGAGATTTTCCACAACCTTCCTGAACATCAGTGAACTCTGAGGTAAATGGGGGAAAGAGAATCAAGCATCCTTACAATCTATTGAGTGGGGAATGGAAAAAACTGAGTTAGAGAGAAAGCTGATTTGAGCAATGTGTGTTTTGTTAGAAATATGTAAATAATTTAGTATTGAACTGAGGGTATCTCTTTTATTTTCTGTGTGTGTTTTAAGTTTAAATTCCTGGTGTTTCTATTTATTGTTTTCAGTATTCATGTCTTTTGTACATGGAAAATAAATTGCATTTTGTACACAATTGGGTATTTCTTTACCTTAGAATTGATTATATATTATTAGCAGATCAATAAAACCTTCTGATCTACCCAGAACCTAACATCTTTGAATGTATTTTTCTGGATGAGACTCCTGCCAGGCATTTGTAATCTTAGCAGCACTATATTGATTGTTCTGTACATGTGATTACCTAAGGTTAAAAAGAAAGTTTTGCTTTCTTTTTTTTTCTTTTTAATAAAGTTGCCAGGAGTACATCCTGAAAGTCATTTAGAAAAAGAGAGAAAACCAGAATGCAGACTAGTCCTAACATATTTTGAATAAACGGCATAAAACTCAATGGGCCTTTTCATCTCAAACAGTTACACTGAAAATATATAAAGGTTGTGTTCTTATATTAGCTCTTGATCAATAAGAGTACAGAGCAGTAGTATAAAACTTTTTTTTCATGCCCAGAAGTAATAAATGAACATGACTGACTAATGTTAGAATGGAAAATGGCAGTTTTGGAGGGGACACCTGACATTGGGAGGGAAGAGTCAGACTTTTGATTATTTTGTTTAAAATAGCAAATTTTGTTTTGGTCAGTTATAGGATCAGCACATATTGATAAGAATGCTGAAATTAATGCCATCCCCACTAGATGAGGCCAGAAAATCAACTCCAGATGAAGGCTAATGCTACTTTAACAGAGATTAGCAATCATGACAGAACCTTGTAAATCTGTACTAGCCTTTGCCTTTCTTTTTGTATCTCAATAAATTAGGAAGTTGTCTGACTGATCTACTTCCAAATGTTATCCCCTTGTTCTAGACTTTAAAATGTTTCAATCTTTTTTGCCTATTTCTGCATTTCTCCATCAAGGTCATCTTTCACATTCTACAACTGGTGTGGGCAGCATAATAGTCAGTCTTAGTACAAAATAAACATGAGAAATCAGAAATGAAAAAATAAATAAAATTTGTTTGTTTGTTTCCTGTTTTTATTATTTTAAAAAATAATTCAAGTCCTTCCCGCTCCTATTTTTCCCACAATATATAAGTCTCTTAACCCTATTGCTAACATTTAGTGGTGATCTGGATTTTTACAGCCTAAGTATGCTATTGTATCTTATTACTGATCTGATAGTGTTGTTCCGTCTTATGAGAGTAATTCAAGCTGCCATTACTGCTGTTGTTCCCTGAGATGACTTATGTGTATCTGCTTTGACGCTAGAATTCTCCTGTAGATACTCCTTGACTTGACAATTATTCTTTTAATGATGATTCAGAATTACAAGAGTAAAATCTGATCTGATCACATGATGACTTGCTTAATGACCACTTACTTAACAACTGAAATTCCTGTCCCAATTGTGGTTTAAGTCAAGGAACAGCTGTATTTTGTCTAAAGAAGATACCAGATCTTTTAATGATAATGTTAAGGTGACAATTTGATTTGAGGTTCCAAAAGCTCTTCTATACTTCAGAAAAAGCCAGATTTTTTTTTCTGAGAAATGCAGCACTCTACATGGGGCGCTGGTTAGCCATGAAAATCTTTCTCCTTTTAGCTTCTTTCAAACATTCTACATGTGTGATTAAACCTGGAGAATGTTTCAGTTTCAAAATGGCGTTTAAAAGAAGGAACATCTTACAGAAAGGTCCTTCATTACTGTCTCACTTTTTTTCAATCGAAGAATAAATTTTTCATAAGGTTAATTAAGCATGGAATTGCTGTACTTACAGACTGAAGTGGCACTATCCATTCTACCAATACAGTTCAATCTCCTGCTGCTACATATCAGGCAGAAAATGGGGAAATGATCTGAGAAATGGAGAAAAAAATATTTTTGTTCAAAGGTACTATCACTGTGGCTATAAAGTTGGATGTACCGGATAATAATTACCTTATTTATTTATGTATTTTCTGCCATTATTAGTTTTACAAATAATTCAAGGAGGCGAACTTCTCCAACACGTTTTTGTCCTATTTTGCTCACAACAATCCTATGAAATGAGTTGGACTAAGAGACAGTGATTTATCCAAGTTGGTTTTTATGGCTAAGGACTCATGAACTCATAATTTTTTGTTTTCTCGTCTGGTTCTTTAATCACCACACAAAACTGGCTCTCTTAATTTGCAGAAAAAAAATTACTGAGATACCAAATGACTCTATTTTTTTTTCTGCTTTGGCAACAAATTAACATAATATCAGGCATTCCTCCTTCAATATCCAAGAAAGAATAACCTCAACTCCATTTGATTAGAGATAAAGCACTTTTATTAGATATGAAAAGAAAGCAGCGAAAAGGAAAGCAAGATCTGAGCCAAAAAGGCATGAAAATGTACATATCAAACTTTTACCCAGTACCCTCCCCCCAATTCCCCAACCCAATATCCAATCTGCAACTCCCTAAGACAGTGATGGCTAACCTTTTTGTTGTTGAGTGCCAAAAATGCAAGGGTGTGCGTACGATAGTGTGCTTACGTGCCGACACCCATAATGCAAAGCGCGCCCCCACATACATGCATAACCTCCCCACACTCTGCCCCAAACAAGCGGCATACTACTCTTCTCCAAGCTGAGCTTGTAATTTCCTCTGAGGGCCCAGGGGAAGCCGTTTTCACCCTCCTCGTGCTTTAGGAAATCCATTGGAACCTGAGGAGGGTGAAAAACAGGCCCAACGAAGTTCATTTCCAGACTTCTGGTTGGCCTATTGGGCTCATTTTTCGGATCATTTCCAATCTTCCGGTAGGCCCTCCCTATGCTCCAGAGGCTCTCCTAAAGCCTAGGGAGGGCAAGAACAGCCACCCCCAGCCCTCCGGAAGGCCATAACTTAGCTGACCAGTATGCCGATGCATGCTGGAGCTGACAGCTTGCATGCCAGCAGATATGGCTACTGGTGCCACCTGTGGAACCCGTGCCATAGGTTCACCATTACGGCCCTAAGGTATCATGTGGGGTGCATCTTCAAAAAGTCTCATCAAGTTGGTATGCGAGATGGTTGGCCTTGACCAAGTCCAAACACAGGTCACCAACATGCACAGAAAATGGTGAGAACAAAACTCCCTTCTTCATAAGTCCTCCAGCACCAGTAAATTCCCCTTCCAAATATTTCAAGCCCCCTCCCTCCCCATTTCTATGGCAACCAATATCAAGCAAGGAAAGTAGAGGCTGAGACATAGGTTTTTTTTCAAAAGCTTGACAAATCAATATCTGACTTAGCCAACTTCTCACTTAGCCAATATTAGTCAACTAATACCTCAGAAATGAGAGCTGTTACTTGGATAATCATTTTGATCTTCATAGGTCCTAGCAGGAATTTTTCCATGGATGCAGGAATTGCAAAGTAGAACATGATTTTAACTTGTAAACATAGTGTACACCTTTAATAGCATATGCATGCAATATCTAATGCATACTTGGTAAAATATTTTGGGTCAGAAATGCACCATAGCAGTCTTGAGAATGTACTGCGTACTTTTCAACATTACAGGTTTTATAAATTTTACAACATTACATGATATGTAAGTAAAATTTCCTATTGCTATAATAGGAACAAAAGACTCTATCTCATATTGAATTTGGCACAACTAGCTAAGTGACTTTTATCTTAGATCTCTTGATGAGCATTTGTAAAAAGTAGTCTCGGAATATATTAGAAATATCTTTTGTTGATGGGAAGAAATGCATGTATTTCAAAGAGAGGAACAGATTACTCCAATCTATTACAAAATGTTGATACAATCTGATTTGGAAAATTTAAATGAGTTTGATTAAAACATCATTTTTATTTGATACTGAAGCACTTCAGAAAATCAGACTTGAGATCGCTTCCAGCCGCTGGAGGCGTCGGACAAGTCTTTGACTCGTCTGCCACTTGTTTTCCTGGTGGCCCCTTCGGCGGCCCCTTCGGGCGGCTCCAAAGGGTCCCCTAACGCACGGGCGGCTTGCGGGGATCCTCATCCAGGCATTGTGCCGGGTGGGGGTCGGGGGGGAGAGGTGTTCCCGTTTCGCCTGAGGAGCCAGGCAACAGAATGCGGGGGGAGGAATCCCTTTTGCCAACAGAGCGCTGGAACTGTTAAAAATAACGAGGTTGGCTGAAATTCGGGGC
>JAPKID020001995.1:0-13923 GCA_026931265.2 Tropidonophis doriae | reverse complement strand
TACAATTCCAAATGTACACTATAGTCCCTAAACCCCTTTACAGCATTGGGGGTTGAATAATTTTGACCACAACTGTAACTTAATTGAAGTTTTTTAAAGATGTGTTTAAAACAACAACAAAAAGGTCATGTTTAACCATACTACTCCAACCTGGAAAACTCAAAAATTGAATTATCTCTGAAAGCAGAGATCCATATAAACTTTTATAAAAGCTTCTGTAGCAATGATGTTGGGCTAATCTAGCTCTGACCAATTTTGAGTTTCTCAATTTCACTGGCTAATTGCCCCAATGAAACAACCAACTAACAAGCAGGCAAGTCTGAAAAATTCTAAGGTGCAGTTCTCTTTCTGTAATAAGATGTTCTCTGGATTGGACATAAAGATCCAGTCTTAAAATACCAAGCACACCTCTTTTCTGAACTGTTTTGCACTAAATTAGTTTTATCATCAACAAAAAAATTATTATTCAGGCAAATCAAGTTATTTGATGTGCCTATAAAATGGATGTGATTTATAAAAAGAAAAGAGTATCTATAAGAGGGAGGAGATAATGAAATTTCTGCATGGTTTTTGAAAGCTGTTTCAAATGACATTTACTGCATGCTCAGGAGCTTGCAAAGGGTTGGAAACCTCTTAAGGCAGAGGTTCTCAACCTGTGGGTCGGGACCCCTTTGAGGGGGGTCAAACAACCCTTTCACAGGGGTCACCAAAGACCATTGAAAAACACATATTTTTGAAAAAATACTGAAAACATAAAATAATTTTATGGGTGGGGGTCACCACAACATGAAAAACTGAATTAAAGGGTCGTGGCATTAGGAAGGTTGAGGCACACTGTATTATGGGATAGGAATTGGAACCCAATAAATAGCACATTGGAAAAACTCAAAGCATTTGTGAAGATTGTTTAAGAGCTTGAGTGATGCCTTGATGCATGTGAAAAGCTTGATTGCAGGTCTGCTTCGATTATGATTTTACCACTTTTTTCTCCCAAAGTTTATGTCTAACCATGACATAACTGAAAACAGGATATGCGTAATAAGCAAGTGGACTTTTCGTAAAAAGGCTTATGTTTGTATCAGTTTAGATTCAAGAGTACTTTGGGAGATATATGTGTTGAAATGTGGTAAAACAACATCAAAATACTGATTTCACCCCCTGTGCTATGCTGGTTACTTAGCAGCTACCTACTGTTCCTTACCCACCATATTCCCTTTTTTCTGGTAAAGGGGCTGCTTTGCTTTGTTCTCCAACCTTTTCTGCAAATTACCTCTAGGGTCAGGAAGCAGATTCCCCCCCCACGCCCCAACACACACACACATATCACTCTTTGATCAGCAGACACATTTTGTGTAGAAGCAGAGAAGCCTGTAGATTGTTTAATGCAATCACTTTTTCACTTCCCACAATTTCTTTTAATAAAAAGATAACTAAAAGCATTATATTTCAGTTTTGTAATAATACTATAGTTTGACCACAGTATCCTCCAGTATTATAACGGAGCAGCGAAGTCACATCTATCTTCCATTATCATCTCCCCCCACCCCCAGAATGCTCACAGTTCACTTAGATATTTTGATTTTCCAACGTCAGACTGAGTACATAGTTCATCTAAATATTACCAAAGTTCTCCCAACTACTTTAGGTAATCATCCTTTAGGCCCTCGATCACTTTGCCATGTCAAAGGATCTCAGGTATTGAGTAATGCGCTTACAAAAAAAGAAAATTTTGAGGAGGCAATGAGACAAGAGCAATTGTTTTCACAAACTGATGGAGCTTCAAAAAGTAATGGTGAAATTTAACGGTGTTAGTGATTTGCTTAAAAGTCTTTATGGCCTTTTTTAGTGGGAACTGATGTAGATTCATATTGATCATGCCCGACAGCTAGCATTTCTGTTAATAATATTCATAAATAAACCAGACAAGGTCACCTGACCTGAAATGAACATATTTACCCCATCATATTCATTATGGCAATGAGTATTCATGACAGGAAATCGGGTAGGTTCCAGTGCTCGAGAGCACAGGTCAAAATAGTATCCAAATGGAAATGCTGTGCTTCCTGAATTTTTTTTAAAAACTCTCCTTTTATACATTGATACAAATCAAGAGAAAAAGAACTCTTGAAAAGGGGAAAAACTAAAGTACAGTACTACACTTTTCATTCAAATTCAGTGTAAGCAGAGCACCCTCCCCCACCCTTTGCAGCTCAGCTTATCTTGGTCAGTTCCGCAGTCATTTTTTGTTTTTATTATCTCATAAATCTGTTGACATAAAAAAGAATGTGCTTTCACCATCTACGCTATTTACTGTAGGGGAAAAATACAAAGAAAATATGCTGGGAAGCAATAGATCATATCAATTCATAAGCCATTTTCAGGGAGGGGGTAAAGAGCCTTTGTCCTAATTTTTTTTAAAATACAATTAAATACAACTTCTTATCTGTAAATTGGAAACCAGTACAGATAATTCAAAAGACTGGTCCAAACAGCTAACTTCTGACTCAAAATTCAGGTTTAATCTTACTTGCCCATTGCACATCGCTTTCTTTGCACAATTCAATTGAGATGAACTTTACACATTATGCTGAAGATCAATAGAAGCAAACTCTACCAAGGTAACAGGGCAAGCAATTCCCAGGGAGACTGCTGCAAGGGACCTCAAGGGTCAAGCTATCCAAATTTCTGCATTATGCGAAGGTTTGCTAGACCTAAACCATTTTTGACAAATGTTTATTATGTCCTTCTAAACGTTGCTGACAGAGGATCTTATTCCGCAAGAACAAACATGTAATTGGTCTATGTCAAGCAAGAGAAATACCTCCAATGTCACTATGGGTTGACACCAAATGCCTTGTCCTTGGTTGAGAATCTGACAACAAGGAGAGCAGAGGATTGTGACATCGACATGGCATAACTAGCCTTTTTTTGTTTTAGCAGTAGAATTATTGGTAGAAATCTGGAACTGTATTTTCTATCCAGCCTACTTTTGTTCAGGAACCCATCCTTTTACGTTCTAGACTGCTATCTTCTAGTATAATGGGAAACTAGTAAGCTACTCTACCAGGGGCGGGTTCCGCCAAGCACTACTGCTGGTTCACTTGTATGTGTGTCGCATGCACATGCGCACTGCAATTACAATTGTTGTACAAATGTGCAGAACTGAAAAACAAAATGGCGGCACCTATGGCACCGCCCGGAGAACCAGTTTGGGGGCATGGCAGGCCTGGGTCACTGCCAGTTCCAGTGACCCAGGCTGCCAAACCACTACTGGTTCAGCCAAAACGGTCCAAAACAGTAGGAACCTACCACTGTCCTCTACTGATGGCATTGATTTTACCCATCCTCATGACTCCTTCCACAAGGGCAAAATTATTCTACATTGTAATATGCATCTTTGTTTGCTAATGTAGTAAACTCTCCTTGTTCAATGGCACTTTCTTGCAGATGTTAATGCAACTGCAGCATGGGAGATTACTCAGGCTGAATCACAGCCCCACCTCATTTTTTCCTACTAGGAAGCAATTACAAACGGTGCCAATGGGGGATATGCATTTTATGTCTCCCTTATCAAAGGTGGCTTGAAAACCATTTTCTGGAGGAAGGTGATACAGCTGAGACTCAATACAGGAAGGGTATTTCCTCCTGCTGAAGAGAAAAAGGACACATTTCTCATTCTCCTTCCATATTCTGAATGATACTGCTTTCTTTGAAAGGGAATTAACTGAATTGCATGTATTTTAAGATACTGTGTGTATTTTGAGAATTTCTGGATTTCAACCAATATGCTGAACTATGAATGAAACCAAGGTTTGGTCTGGTGTGAAATTCTAGGGATTGCAGAGAAGCTAAAACCTTTCGCTGCCTACAACATGCTGTTGGCAGAATATAGGAGCAAGCATGAAATATTTTCTCTGACTGAAGCCTCTATAAATTAATCTACAAGGAGCCTTATTTTGTGTTTAGGACTGTTTGCCTGCAGGCAGCTAATAGTAGAAATGGGCTTTTTCAATGTATTGCACAATGCTAATTCTTCATTTAAAAAAGCCCACACATTTGCCCATGTGCAGAGTTATATTTTATATGCCAGATGTAAAATACAAAATTATATTTTACATGCCAAATTCCCTCCATTTGATCTGAATTCGAACCAGAATGGAATAATTAATTTCTCCCTCCACAGGGCCTGATTCAGAGTGGAGTATCTATATATGCAGTTTACTTTTAAATCAGTCTCATTGTTGATTGATCTATTGCTAAATTTGCTCTTAGAAATAGGTTTAGGTAGATCAAGATTTACCTAGTTTCATCAATTTATTCAAGCAGATTTCAAGTGGTTTGGTAGATATTGACCAATGGATCACTTCTGGATGTGATTTGATTTCTCTGGGAATAATTCAATGGTATATTGAGTCATTTTTGTGTAATGATTAAGGCATTAGGCTAAAAACCAGGGAACCATGAGTTCTAATTCACAAAGGTCACAAAGGCAGTTGGGTGAACTTGGGCCAGTCACTTTCTGTCAACCCTAGAAAAAAGATAATGGCAAACCACTTCTGAAATTCCTTGCCAAGAAGAAAATTAAAGTTATTTAGAGATGAAAGAATTGGGTACTTTTGTTCACATGACAGCCATCCTGGGAAACATTTACTTCTTCTTTGTCCTTCTTTTATTAAGAATGAACGACCAGTCTGAATCATCATCATAATAATGTATGGGCAGATGGTGAGGGGAAAACTGAGTCTTAGGATGCTCTTAGAAATTGTACAATGAACAAAATGGACATATGGGGTTTATGTGATGGAATGTCTTTGGAAATCAGAGGAGGCATCAAGTCAGTTAAGGGAAAAAGCAAGAGCCATTGTAGGAGATTCTTGATTCCAGGGAAGAGGAAGCAGAAGAAACTCAAAGTAACTGCCCTTTAACTACACTAGGAATATGTTGCATGGAAGTATCCCTTTGATAGGCTTTTAACATACAGCTGCATTTTACTCCTAGTGATGAAGATCTTTGCAAAAAACCAAGTGGTTATTTCTTGAGAGCTTGACAGTTTATTAACATGTTTGACCTCTCAGTCACATATACAAAGTCACCATTAAACATAAAAGTATACATGTTTCATTTTGCTATCACTCAAATAAAACCACCCGATTTCCTTGGATCGTTCTGAAAGACATTTCATTTGAATTTCATTTACTGAAAGTCAAGCATACTTTGAAAGATTCTTGAACTTGTGCTCTTGAGATATGTTATGACAACAGCCCCATAATTCTAGACCAGCCCTAATCAAGATCACGTGAAGTGTTAATACTACTTTATAATGCCTTGGTAAGACCACACTTGGAATATTGCATTCAGTTTTGGTCGCCACGATGTAAAAAAAATGTGGAGAGTCTAGAAAGAGTGCAGAGAAGAGCAACAAAGATGATTAGGGGACTGGAGACTAAAACAGATGAAAAATGGTTGCAGGAACTGAGTATGTCTAGTTTAATGAAAAGAAGGACTAGGGGACACATGATAGTCAGGGGACGCCACAAAGGAGAGGGAGTCAAGCTGTTCTCCAAAGCACCCGAAAGTAGAAAAAGAAGCGGTTGATCAAAACTAATCAATGAGAAAAGCAACTTAGAACTGAGGAGAAATTTCTTGACAGTTAGATCAATTGATCAGTGGAACAACTTGCCTCCAGAAGTTATGAATGCTCCAACACTGGAAATTTTTAAGAATATGTTGGATAACGATTGGTCTGAAGGGGTGTAGGGTTCCCTGCTTAGGCAGGGGGTTGGACTACAAGACCTCCAGGGTCCCTTCCAACTCTGGCATTGTGTTGTGTTGTGTTCTATTCTATTCTATGATTAGAAATGATCAGAGCTGCTGTCTCAGCCTATCTGAAAGGCACAAGGTTGGCAACAGTTGTTTTAGTAGACAATGTTTTGGTCTTCCTCAATTTATTACACTGAGTCTTCTAAGAAGGAAATTCATTTTTCCCCCTCAGAAGAGACCCTTGCCTTCTTGAAATGCATCCACCCAAGGACCTGGGTGGTCTTGATCTGGGTGGTTCGAAATCTGGGTGGCCTGTTAGCATTTTGTAAACTCTGAAGACCTGCCTGTTTCCTAAGATTAAGGCCAGTTAGGCAAAACTGTTATGGATGGGATTTTAGGACTGGAATGCATCATTTACCTCAGGGCATCATCGGTTATTGTATTTTAATTGCTGGATTTTTCAGATCTTTGTACGCTACCCAGAGTCACTTCTGTGAGGCAGGCGGCCATATAAAATCTTTTGATTTATTTAGTGAATTAATTTCAGGAAAATACACTGTGTTTCCTGGCAGCCTCCATTCCAAAGTGTCAGAATGCAGCATACAAGTTCTACATTTATAATACAGGATAGATATATACTCATATTCTGACATTGTGCACTGCCACCATTGAGCATATTTAATTACTATCTCTCCCCCACCCCAATTGTTGAATGCTTACCTTGCCATGTGGTGCAAGTCTAACTTACTTGGAAGCTCAACTTGCCATTTGCAGAGCTTTTCTCAAGACACCCACCGGGGACATACCTGTATTTGAACGTTTTTTGGGGGTTTTGAGACTTCGGCACCTGCTGCTGATGGAGCTGCTGTTCTCACTCATAGAGTCTTGTGCGGATGAAGTACTTCCTGTGGCTTCACTGTCTCTGATCATGCTCTCATATCCACTGCTTCCTCCACTGTGGTAGAACAGAGCTGTTTTCCCCATGGCTGGAGGAAGCTCCCCACTCAGGACACTGCTGTTGTCACTTCCGTGGCCACTGCTGCAGCGATGAGGCTTCCTAGGAGGTGTGATCTTGCTGTATGGTGAAGGGAGCAGGTGAACAGGGGGCTTCTTGTCCCCATGAGTGTTGCTGCGCTCATCTGTGTCTGAGTTCCTGCACAGCTGCATTCCTCGGGTGCCAGCGTTTCCTTGTAGCAGTTCTGAAATCCTCCCATTAACAGCTCTGAGGGGCAATTTGGAAGAAAGACCAGAGCCCCGGTTCCTACTAAGAGACTGAGTTGACCAGGACATGTTCTTTCCATTTGGAGGCAAGCTTGAACTCTGTCCCACAGACTGAGGCAGGGACTTGGTTGAAAAGCTAAGGGTTTTGGTAGTGGACGCAGCCAGGCTTCGAGCCTTTGGACTTGCCAAAAGGAGTTTGCTCACAGCCGAGATCTTTGATTGGCTGGCTTTTGGTGAAGCTCCTGCAGACTGGGAAAAGCCCGAGTTTGTTGGGGAGGACATTGCATTGCGGTTGAGGCTTCTGCTGGCTCGGGGCATGGTGGTGTCTTTTCCAGTGTTCATCTTGGAGCTGACAGAGGATAAGCTTTCTGCCCTTTCCAAGGACAGGCATTCATAATGACTCCCATTGGATCTTCCAAGAGAATTGGTTCTGCTAGCCAACTGTTCCAGTTTTGCACTAAATAATTTACTACTGCTATTGTTCCCATTCTCCATACTTGATCCCTTTTGTTTCCCATTCAGTTCATCAGGAAAGCTAGCCAAAAAAGAGGGCGGTTGGTTGGAAGGGCTGCTGGTACTACTGCTACAAGCACTGTGCTGTGGACTGGCTCTATTCTTCTGGTCAAGGCTAGATTTCCTCACAGGAGGTAATGGTGGTGTTCCTTTGGGGCGGGTAAGAACACCATGCTTGGGAGAAGCTACCTTCCTTTCCAAGCTTGCTTTCGATGTTTGGGATGACACAGAAGAGCTCAGGCCACCACTCTCCTCTATGTAATGATAGGAAACCACATCCAGTTCCTCCAACCTGTTGGTCTTCTGGAATCCTCTACTAAGGCTGCCATTTTTCAAACTCTCAGTAGAATGAAGGGGGCTGTGGGTTGCAGAACCCAACAGTCCCACTTCACATTCATCTACAACCCTCCTTGTGTTTTCAGTTCCTGGGGAACTTGAAATCTCTCCGCTGCTGGTACTGAACCTGTCGGCAGAATTCTGCTTCTTATTTTGCCCAGGTATTGCTTCAGCCTTGAGACCATGTTCATTTTTTACACTATCTTCCCTTTTTAGCCAAGGATCATCAAATTTTAGATCTTTTCTTACATTGGATTCTTTTCCCTCATGAGGATAGGAAGTTCTGGCTGATGATGATACTGCTGATATGGCCTCACTACTTTCCTGGGCTTTAAAAGAATTAACAGCAATACATGGGAATACTGTAATGTTAGTCTTCATTGGAATGAATTCTTCGCAACTGTTTACGCTTGTAGTGTTTGATATTGTGACGGTAGTCTTTTCCATGGCTGATATTTTACAGCTTCTGATGGGAGATAATTTATTAATATTTCTGTCAACCCCTTCTGACAACACAAACATATCCTCAGTACAACGATTCTGCTTGTCATTGATGCAAACTGCACCATTATTCTGAATTGCTTTTGCAAGTTCAGAAGGAGGAGCTTCTGCCATTGCTTCTCCATGACCATAGCATGCCTGTGCTATGAAACTGTGGCATGACTGTTCGCCATCACTCCCAGTACTCATTTCACTCAGCCATGAGCTAATAGAGGAACGTCTACTTTCAGCTTCTTCGGCTTTGTCCACCGGCCCCATTTTTGGAAGAGGCAGGAACTGGGTAATGCTTACTTCCGAAATGGGAGCTGAGCTGGAGTAGCACTCAAGATCTTCACTAATACTGCTGATAATGCTAACTGGTCTAGACCCGGAAGCCAATGCTTGTACAGAACAATCACTGTTAAAACTGATGATACTTGTTGGCCGCCCGTTTTCCAAAACTCCACTAATGGTCAGCTCTTCAACTAGGGTAAATACCAGCTCATCCTCCCCATTAAGTTCTAACGGCTGCTGCACTGTGACCATAGTTGTACTCAAAATCTCCTGTTTTGACTCTGGAGAAAGATATTCTTGTTGCTGCTCTCCATTGTCAATCATTTCTCTGTAATCAATGTTGCCAGAAGAAAGTGACTTTTTCAAGAGCTGAGGACTCATTCCAATGGGAGGGGTGCGGATTTCGGATTGCATCAGAGATTCACTGGATACCATGCCCGAATCTTTGCTTAACGATGATGGTGGCGGTGCCGGGTTGGGCAATACCCCTTTCTGAGTATAAACTTTGCACCTCTGAGAAGGAGAAGCTGGTGGTTTGTAATCAGAGGCTTTTGAAAGGCTTGCAATACCAAGCCGGGGTGATCCCATTGGTCGTGGCTTGCTTTCTATGAAGCCACAGCTATTAAGGCTTTCTCGACTGCTTTGCAGGTCTGTGCAGTGAGGTTGCTGAGAACTGTTAAACTGACTACTAGGACTGCCTGTAACATTCCAATGGTTCTGAGGAGTGGAAATCTCATTAAGTATCCTACTGTGAACAGGGGAGTGACCTCCCTGGATTTTGCTAGCTGCAGCATTTAAATTTTCCTTGGCGTCATTATCAGGTTCCTGGCAGACCACCAAGTCATCTTCCCTATTTGGCTCTGATGCACTATGGTGCTCTGCCTCTTGGCCTGATAAAGGACCTTTAGTCACTGGGTCTGAGCTAAACTGAACTGGTAGTTCTTCAAAAAGAAATCTGTCTGTCTCTTCACTGCCATCAATGCAGTCTAATCGCTCTTGGAGTTCTGCAAATGTATTGCACTTCAAGCAATCTCTTTCAGGGGCTGTCTCGTTCATTTCTTCCAACTTGCCTTCATTTTTAGTTTTCTGAAGAGCAGGAACTATAGGGACAAAATCAGGGGGACCTTCATTATCAGTCAATTCCTTATCAGAAAGAGCTGTCCCATTAGGGCCAACATAAATTACAGTGTCACATGACTGTTCACTGCTTGAAGAATAATCTGGGTCATTTGATAAATGAAGAATTGGGAAGTCTGGATCAACAACATTCCGTGAATGGAAAGGTCTAAGTTGAGTTGGTCTCCTCATTCTCCCTTCTTCACAAGAACTTTCTCCTCCAGAAGAGCTTGATGTATACTAGAAATCAGAAGAAAGACATGAAAAGTTAGAAGTCAAAAAAATGCTTTCCAGAACTATGCATTCAAGTAAGCAGTGATATGTCTTCTAATATTTGGAATGCCGTTGTGCCTCATTCAGGATACGTCTTTCCCAGTCTGATGCTCTCAGTTATAAAATACTCAGTTGTAATGCTCACTGGGAATTTTGACAGTTGTGAACCCAACAAATGCGGAGGTTACTAGAATGGGAAACAGTGCAGTAATTTATCACAGTGTATTAGGGAGTATCTCCACAACAGTTGTGCTGCCTAATGTCATGGAGAAAATGGTCAAATCCTTACAGAACACAACTGCACAGATTGCTTGCACATTTTAAGTAGGCCCATATGCACGGATGCACGCACACACATGAAAACACACACACACACACACACACACACACACACTCTGACCACACTGCTATTTAGGATAGCAACATCATGAGTAAAAAATAATTTTGAGGTGAAAGGAACACTAACTGATTTCAAGCATTTTAATTCTTTAGTGAATTCTATTCATTATAAAATTTGCAAACATTAGCATTTCTCAGATACACAGAGAAGCAATGTGATCCTCAGAATTCCATCTAAAGTAATATTTTCAGCCACTCACTATACCTCAATATGATGATATTACAGAGTCAAATATTGTTCAGCCTAATTAAAAAAAAACCTCCAAATCACACTTACTTAGTGAGTCATATTTTTAACATTATTGCTTCAGTGCATAACTTGGGAAAGTTCTGATAATGCTGGAAGATGATAGCAGCTGATCTTGCTGTGCTCCGATGCTTTTAAATCTCGCACACTATCTGCTTCTCCAGTAGAGAGTTTTTACTAGATCTCATACAAGGCTCAAAACACTGATTGATTTGTTAGGCCTATAATTAGCCAGGTGAAGACACTTCTTTAGGAGAAAAAAATATCTTGACCTTTCTACATTTAAGTTATGGATTTTGTTTTGCTCACTTTCAACAACCACATAATCTCCAAGAGCTACAGAACATTTGAAAATGAAGATAATTTACTCTTACCAAAAAACAAAAACCTCTTAAGTGCTTCCAACGAGCACTTCTAATAGAAAACCCTGATGGGAAATGTTGGAACTGTTGAAATTAAGGCAAGATCTGGAAGACAAGAAAGATCTCTGCCAGAATTGTCCCCAAACTGGTCAGATCTAAAAAGCAGTCCAAGGTGCAAATGACTTTTTGAAAAGTTTGGCTGGCACTGGGTCTGTATTTGTACACAGACCCACAATATAGCATTTCTTAAACTGCAATAAACTGCATGGGAGTGTTTCCAGAAGGTAATTTTTTTTCCTTTAACCATAATGATGAAAATAATCATTTATTTGTTTACTTGACTTAGATGCCACCCAACCCCATTCAATTCTGGGCTAAAGAATTTAAAAGAAAGTCTTGATAAATCTGAAAGGTTTGGAAACAAAATGGTTGCATCAAAAACTGTATAGCTCAGGTTATGATAATAGAAGAGCCATTTGAGAAAAAAGAGCAGTGCATTTGAAGGAAATAACACATTACTAATTATATGGGGATGGCTCTGTTATGGTTTATGGCTGTGTGGGAGCCAATGACACAGGAAATATTGCATGTGAAAGGAAGAATGGATTCAATTAAATATCAACACACTCTAGATGTCCCTCAGTCACTGAAGAAATTGAATCGGAAAAGAAGTTGGATGTTTCAACAGGACAATGATCTGACTCCACTCTTGCAAAATCAGCCATAACATACTTGCAGGAAAGAAAGATAACCATTTTGGAACGGCCTTCACAGTCCCCAGAGCTGAAGAAGATTAAAAATCTGTGAAAAGACATCAAACCTAGAGTACGTGCAGGGATAACTAAGAGTGCCTCTGAGCTACAAGAGTTCTGTGAGGAGGAAACAAAACAAAACAAAAATAAAATAAAGAACAGAAAGCCTGTTTGTTGGCTCAGGCAATGTTTGGAAGTTGTTATTTCCACTAAAGATGCTAGAAAATGTTAACTGAAACAAAGTTCTTCACCTGCCATGTTAACTTTTTTATTATCGTGAAACTGTAAACAACCACATAAAAATAAAAAGTATGTGATTCCCAATTTTCAGTGGGAAACAACAATGTAAAAGGTATTTTATTTATTCATTTATTTATCAGTCAAATAGCCATCCATCTTATGGAAAGTGACTCTGGGCAGCATACAACAAATGTTAATACATCTGTTTAAATATTTTAAAAATGCCAAGCCCAGGGCCTCCATTGAAAACAGCTTTGAAAATTCTGGCTGTGATATCTTTCTGTGTTTTCTTTGTGTCGCTTCAGCGCCACTCTAATTTGCTAAAACAACTTTTTAAAAGGTAGCATTGAGAAGTAATATTCCACTCAATAAACATTACAGCCACAACTTCTCAGTAAATATCTTCATCTTGCAAATGTTTTATTTCTTCAGAAGATTTCACTTGGCTCAGATCAGAAATTGAGTTTAACACACTAACTGCTAATATTGGCTTAAAATGCCCTGACGAGCTTGTACTTGAAAAAGTATTGAAGAAAATTACAGGAAAATTAACATTGATGTCACACACAACAACCTATTGTTTTGCAAAGATTTCTTTCTGTGAACAGTCTGTTAGATAGCAATAATTGTGGAATCTGTTCATTGATCTCAAAAAATTGATTTATATTCCACAGGCGATTAATATGAATTATGAGAAAGAAAACTGAATTTCAAGCAGCTCTCTGTACTAATAATATTCTAAGAAAAGAACACAAGTTCTCTGTCATGTATGTGGCTGTTAAAAGCACTGCATAATTCACTAAGTACAAAACATATGACTCCCCCCCTCTTTCCACACGCACTCTTAAATGTACTGCCATGCACTCAAAGACCATGAATATTGATTTCCATAGAGGTGGCCTTCCATTTATTTACTATCTTGGGCTGCTTTGCTTTTTCCAATGAATGACAACCAAAGACTGCCCTTACCTTAGTTTTCTTTTTCTTCATTCTTAAAACCCTGGATGCAATCTGGATAGTAGAAAGGGTTTCAGCATAGTTTCCTGCAGCTGCTGAAATGTGAGCTATCATGGTGGTACGGCAGTTCATGTTCCCAAGGGACTCTCGGAGCAACATGGTCAGCTTGCTGTCTCTGCAAAATAAAAAGAATTAAGGCTGCATTAGTGAGCGATGTTTCACTAGCACTGTCAGAATCAGACCCTGGGTTTTAGCAGGATTTCATCCTTTTAATGGAATGCTAATTAGCACGGTTCTTAACGATTCTAGTGTAGTACATGTGCAGTTGAACAAGTTGGTAAATGATGATGCTTCCCCTTTTGTATATTTTCCTGCTATACTGCCTTTGGTGGAGGAAACTGACTTGTGGAAAAACCAGAATTTCAAGGGAAAATTGTACTGCACCAAAATGACAAAACACAAAGGAAGAAGACCTACAAAAATGGCACAGGCTTCATCTCTGCTGATTTCTTTTTGATGAATGAAGACAAGATTGGTTTCTGCCGTTTATGTTTCTGCCACATTCTGTGTAAACTAAATAGGCTCAGTTTTAAAATTCTAATGTCCTGCCACCTTTTTTCTTGCGCACTCTGTGACGGTAATTAGACCTGGAAATGGTACTGAATAACAATTGCTTTGGCAATGAAGAACCTGGGTAAATCAGAATGCTATTGGTTTATTCCTATGTGCAAATGTGAGCTGTCAAAAATTAAGCAAAAGCGAGAAAAGAATGAATGAATGAAAGAAAGACAGACCTTGCTGTTGTCAGCAGTACCTAAGACAATTCAGAAGTGAAATGGTCCCTATGTGTATTTGTTGGTGATGAGAAGCATTAATTCAGTGCTACTAACATGAGCATCCACTGGGAGCTGCTTCCGTGAAAGCTCTGCTAAAATGGATAGGAATTGAACAGGAGAAATCTGCGATTCACTTA
>JAPKID020001994.1:0-13923 GCA_026931265.2 Tropidonophis doriae | reverse complement strand
ATCCCTTCCAGTAATGGCTCAGATCACCTTTTCAAGCAAGAGCCAACCATTTGTTGCTGTTTTTGAGTTCATTCCTATGTAACTGCATTTCCCAGTACATGGATAACCATGCCATTGGTATACAGCAGGGGTGTCAAACTCAAGGCCCAGATGCTGGATACGGCCAGTGGGGTGCTTAGATCTGCAGCCCTCCCGAGCTTTGTTTTCATTGGCAGAGGGTTGCAAGAGACCGCCACAACCGGAAATGGAGCTTGGGAGCCTGCTTTCATTGGCAGAGCATTTGGGTCACTTTAGGCGCCCCTGACATGAGTGACGTCAATCTGGCCACACCCACCCTGACCATGCCCACCCCAGCTCCCCAAAGTCAAACACAACCCTGATGCATAACTCAATGAAATCGAGTTTGACACCCCTGATATAGGGTCAAACCTACCCTCCTTGCCCTTATGACATCATACTCATTCCATTTGAAAAGCCTTTAAGCTTGCTTATGTTTAGTTCTTTGGTTACAGGCTTCCTTTTTGTTGATAATGTGTAAATGGTACAGAAAGTATATTCCTTTTTCCTTTTCTTGGATTAGTATTTCGGATCAAGTGACAGATGACTCCAGGAAGGCTCTAATTCAGATATTGATTTAGCTTTGACTTCATTGTAGAATGGGGTTCTCCCACTATTAATAACAAGGGTTATTTTACTTGTTTTAGATCCCAGGTGTCAAACTTGATCGTGTCACAGTCCAGATTGTAACATATCACAATGCTTTTTGCCTTTGCAGAGCCGGGATGGGCATGGCCTGTGCATGAGGTATCTGGTCTGTGGGCCACCAGTTTGACAGGCCTGTTTTAGATTGAAGTTTATGCCTTCTATTTTTAGAGACAGAAATGAAACAGAACAAATGAACACAAATACCTAAAAATAGTTCCATGGGTCCAGTATTAATGCCTCTTCCCAACTTCCACCAAGGGCCCCAGCGGCCAAATTAACTCACAACTTCCACACTCCTCCTTGTCAGAGAAAAAATATTTAACAAGCCTTACGTAAAGATCATTGAATAAGCTCTGATAGACAGCTGACCACTCAATAAGTAGATATTATGGATTCTGCATCTAAATGTAATTGATGGGGGTGGGGGGAAAGGAACTTCAGAAATTTTAGGTATGTATCATGCAATGTCTTCCAGATAAATTCCAACTTTAAATCTGGATGAGGTCACATCTCCCCCTTCTCCCCCCCTCCCCTGCCATATCAAACTGGTTCATAATTTGCAAGTTTTCTTGGATTCACAGCTGCTACTCAGGAAGAAGGTGGTAGGAGCCACTTCATCCAGATTTATCAGGTGTGCCAGTTACAGTGCTTCTTGGAACATTAGTTAAGTTTCAATTGAACAACTTCAATGGGCCTGGCCTCACAGACCATTCAGAAAGTGCAGGTAGTACAGAAAACAACAGACTTAAGTAGTTACGATGTTATTTTCACACCTATTAATTACACTTCTGCCTGGGCAGCTGAACTGGTTATCAACTGGCTTTCATATGCAATTCAAGGCTTGCTTATTATTTATAAAGTCCTTCACGATTCAGGGCTGAATACCTGTAAATTGCCTTCTTTAAAGGGTTACCTTTAAAGAAGGCAAGAGAAGGCACCCTTTTTGATTGACAGACAGAAACTCCAGCCTTCTCTAGGGGTGTTTCCTTCCTGTGGAAAAGAATTCCCTCAGACAGATATCCCCTTCTCCCTTCTCTTAAAACTTGACTATTGGAACAAACTCTCACTTATAAATGATCTTTTTCCCTTCAGCTATTGGAAATTGTTACGTGTACTTGCTGACTATGCTTATTCCTAACTGTTATATACATGATTTTATTGATTAGGCTGTGTGGTGTTGTTTGTCATTTGTTATGTTTTTATCTAAGAGGACATCTTAATGCTGCTCAGGGTTGATTCTGACTGAAACAGTCTATAAGCAAGCGTCAGTTTTCTCTGGGTTCAATATGCTCCTGGGATAGTATGCAGAGAGATTCTAATAAAAAAATTCCAAAATCTTTTTTTTTATTAAAATTGGTGCATCTGTTAATAATCAACTGCTGAAGAAAACAATTAAGAGTGGAGAAATAATTCTATCAACCAAGCAAAAATAATATTCTATTATTCCAATATTTGCAATTTGCTTGCTTTTAAATCTGCTAATCCCATCCCCATATTGCAAATGATTTAAATGTGCTCTGATAAAAAAAAATCAAAGAAAGGAATACGAGGGAAGAAATCCACTAAGATGTATTAACTGGCAAGTCATAAAGCATTAGTCCTCACTGGCAAATTATAAATCTTACATTGAAGACATATAACCCTATCAACCGTGAACACAATTACTGTGTTAAATGCAGGAATTTATTCCCCGAAAGATGGTAATGTGAAACACATACATTGATTGCTGAACTTATCTAATCAAAATAAAGAGACACCTTTCTTCTTAATCCACAGCACATCTCTTACAACCAAAAAATTCTATTTTACCTTGTTTAAGTTCAACTTGCATGACTGTAGTCATTTATTAAAGCATCAAACAAAGCTGATCCATTTTGGAAGCTACCGTAATCACAATTTTCAATAATTGGCTAGGCTTGAAAGTTGTAGGGTTGTTTTGTTTTTTTGCCTCATACGGGACAAATAAGAACCAAACCAGATGTAAAATTGACTAGATTTCTTTTGTTGGTTCTGTTTACACTCCAATTTACATAAGGAAAATAAACAAGGACAGATAAGTGTTGTGGCCCAGTCAGCTCAGGATGAGCTGCTGATGGATTCCTCTAGTGAGGAGTCCTATGAGTCTGCTCTAGAGGAGGAGGCCGAGAGTGAGAGAGCAGAGAGCCCGGCTAGGCATCAGGAGGCACCTGGGGCTTGGTGTAGTGGGGAGGAGGAAGCCCAGTTTGTCCTTGATGTCAGGCTAAGAAGGATTGAGAGGAGGCAACGGCAATTAGCAGAACAATGCAGTCAGAGATATCAGTAGCAGCTGCCTAATAGACTGGCCCCTCCCAAGAGGCTTTTAAAGAAATCCTCGGTACATCGAAAGGTTTGCAGGAAACAATGTAGAGAGGTTATTTCAGAGTCAGAGTTTTTTCAGAGTTGAAGAGTTTGGATCGTGTTATCTTCCAGTCAAGGTTAGTTCAGGCCAGCTGCCAAATAGCAGCCATTCTAGTCATTTGTCTTGTGTCAGGAGGGAGTCAGAACAGATAACAATTATAGTGAAATAACCAAAAGATAAAAACCATAATAAAATAATTAAACCAACAAAATTCTTGGGGAAAAAACAAACCATTAATAAGAGGTCTATCCATATTCATAAATGTGATGCTAAAAGAAAGTAAAGCAAGTATGTGATATACTTTCTATAAAAAAAACAGAGTGGAAACATACTTTGTGTCATGATTTCATAAATGTTCCCCAATGTCTACACTCTGATATAGCAATTTATATATTAGTCTGAGAGACCAGGATCAAGTCCATGCTCAGCCATAGAAGCCACCAAATGACTCTGAGGCAGTTATTCTCTATGAACCTAACCTACCCTGCCATATTGTTGTGGAGAAAAATTGGAAATGGAGTGCTAAATGTGTTACCTTGATCTCTAGATCAAAGGTGAGATGTAGAAAAAAAAACCTTGTGTCAAACTCATGGCATCACATTGCCAACATGTGACATTTTGCTACATTTTTCTAATTCATGGAACTGCGATGCATCCAGCCCATGGACTGCCAGTTTGACACCCCTTGGTGGATTGTCTGTTTCCTCCTCAATCTCAGATCATCTCTCAGATGCCTGGGAGTTTGAAGATTTTGTATAGTATCTTTCCTGTTTTTAGTATTGCATAAAGCGGTGGGTTTCTGAGCAAAGTTCTGGTAAGCAGAGAGCTCTGATGTTGTTCTTCATTCTGTTGGAGCCCTTCTCTCAATTTAGGAGTCACAGCCCTGAATTCTTCTACCACTGCTAAGACTATTTAAGCCTTTACTTTCCACATTCTCTCTAGTTACTCCTTCAGCCCCTGGTACTTTTCCAGCTTCTCAAACACATTTCTGTTGTTGTCACTTGATACGGTACATCTACCAACACTATTGTCTTTCAGCTCTTGTCTACTACTTGTTAATTAACCAGTACTGTCTGAACCTGAGCTTCTATGGAATCTCCCATCTCTGCATAGTCTGCACCTTGATTCCTGCCTAGTGTGGTAGATCCCTGCATCTATAGATCTGGTACTTAAAGTCAGTTCTTGTGTTGCTATGATCAGTGTCTCAATGTAGTCTTTTAGTTCAGCCCTGTACAGCCACTGGTAGGGTTTCCCAATGTCTGCCCCCTCAGCTATCTGTTGATGGTACATCCTCTGCTTTAGGGGTGGGTTCTGGCAGTAATTACTGCTGGTTCGCTTATGTGCACGCTGCACATGCTCATGTGCAGTGCAATAAAAATTGTTCTGCGCAGAAGCAGAAAACAAGATGGCAGTGCCTACAGCGTTGCTCAGACAACTGGTTCGGGGGTGTGGCAGGCCTGGATCACTGCCAGTTCCAGCGACCCAGGCTGCCAAACCACTACCAGTTCCCCCAAACCAGTCCAAGCGGTAGAAACCCACCACTACTCTGCCTGATCTTCCATGCCTAGTGGTGCCTCAGACATTCACTCAGCAACCCACTATTGGGTGCCAGCTTACTGAAATACTTCTTTAATCTAGTGGTTTTATCCAGTTTAATCCAGTGGTTTTGACATTCACTAGATTGTGTCCATCAGCTGGTGTACAATGTCTGGGTATTGGATTTGGAGTGGAAACCTCTGAACATTGTAAGGGGGCCCTTTCTTCAATTTTCCCCTTTCTTCCCTACCAGTTATGCAGTGATGTTCTGCAGGGAAAGTGTTCCAAATAATAGCATCTCTTCTTGAAACCTTGTTATAATAAAGTCACCAAAATACATTTTGAAAAAGTAGAAATCATCTTGAGAAAACAGAAGTACCCCTTTTAGTGAAAGAAATATTTCAGGATTTCAAAAGAGCTTGACCAAATATTAACCAACATGTTTTGAGAAGAAAGTTACCTGATTAGCTTTTTACAAAATATATCCTCAGCCCTGCAGTTTCCCATTTATAAGCTTCAAAATGTATGTTGCAACAATCAGGCTGGAAATCTCAAGCTGTTTTCAAGAGCCTTGTCTCAGAGGATGTTGGGTGCTGAGCACAGTTTAAAAGTCTGAATAAATGTAAATAAAGTTTGCAATAACAAAATGAAATAACAAAATCAGGTGCTGAAAAAATGATTTGAGAATCAGTTACTGAGCTGGTAAACATGCTCTACTCAGAAATGAGTAAAAAAATATCCTTGTCTCAGTTTTCATTTCATCAAATGCTTATTTTAAACTCCACTACAATTGCAAGTTTCATATCTTAGTCATTTCATAGCATACAGACAGTTTGTTTTAGTACCTCATTTATGGGAAATAAAAGAGGATTTAACACTATAAACCGTCAATCTGGAGCTTTATGCTGGTAATACATGACAGATCCTAACTATTTCATTAAACTTAGAATTTAAGTTTAAATAAAATATTTTAGAAAACTACTATGTTATGGAACTGCCTCTTTCTTTCTTTCTTTTCTCTCTTTCTTAACAAAAAATCAATTTCTTCTCTTTGGTTAGTGTGATCCCACTGTTTGAACAATGATCTCAAAAATCTGGCTTCTGCTCTCCTTGTTATTGGATTAAAAGATTAAAATAAAGGACACTTGAGTTTATTAATTTAATGAGCAAGAAGAAGAAAGGACTACAGAGATTTCCTTGATTGTTATGTTGTCCAGCCCATATTTTACTAACTAGCTAATCAGTCATGTGCTTCTTGTTTGCCTGAAATCAAGATATGTTATGTCAATGGCATTCCTGCAATCTATTAAGGACATTACCCAATTTTAAAAAAAGAGAGATAAGGTTGTTCTAGATAATTTTTTCTTGAGTAAGCTGTGATGACTTCTAGTAATTACTACATTATATTCCAGGTACTTATAAACTGATATATTTATGAGCTGTTCAAGTATGTTTCCAGAAATGGATATTAGAAGAGTCTGTAATTTCCTCAATTTTCCTCCTCAAATACAACCTCTTTCCCCACTTATTGGAAGATAGGAACAAAATCTGTTCCCTTCCAATCATGATACTTCATTTATTATCCAAAGCTTTTTCAAAAATAATATTAATAAAGGTTTGGTCAGGCCATTAGCTTGTTTCTTCAGTACCTTAGGAAAAAAATCCTTCTGGTCTAACGATTTAAACTAGTTCAGAATAAAGTGATATTCCCCTATCATTTTTTGAAAAAAAAATCCTGCCCCTTCATTCTCTCTCTCCAATTATTTTTCAAAGCTGGTATTAATGTGGTATTTTCTGTTCATCCACATTGGACAAGACGTTATAAAAAGTTATAAGCAAGAAGTTATAAAATTACTATTGTATCTGGGACTTATCTGTAAGCACTTAATTAATTGGCTCCTTGTATCACATTTGCCTGTGGAGCTATTCCTCCCCTCTTTCGTGTGCTTACGTGATATGGCATACATTTTCACCAATAATATTTGAAATCTTATTATTAAAGATTAAGTAAATGATGATCTTACATTCCCTCTACAGCTTTTAAACCTAGAAAGGATTTTACTAAGACATAATCATTTACTATTTAAAAAAGAAAAAAAACTGAAGTACATGAACACATGCGGAAACACTGTCTGATACATACTAACTACAACTCTTTCCTTTATGCAATATTTAAAAAGTCATTAGAATCAACCATCTGATAGTATATCTAGCTGCATTTGTTTAGTTCTTGACATATGTTGTTAATCCACACTTTTATCAGGGCAAGCACAGATCAGTTTAGTTGACTGTAACTCTAGATTGATAAATTGTTATTTATAATCACCATCTTCATCCTGTTAAATATCATGTTAAATAATCCAGATATCCAGTGATATTTTTGTACTATGGTAGTTTACAACATGATGGAGAAGATTATTTCCAAAATACAGTGGTTTATTTATTAAATTGCTCTGCTTACTTTCCCACACTATTTTTTTTTAACTTTCTAAAGGCAAACATTGCTGAACCAGGGCAAAAAATGATTACTTCCCCTTTATCTGAAGGTAACCTCTCTCTGAATAATGTTAAAATATGGGCTTAATGACTAGACAATTATGCCACATAGGTGGATGAAGTCCACAAACACAGAGCAGACATGTATTTCAAATTAAATGTTTAAAGCTATGTAATCAATAACTAATGACCTCAATAGTAGATAGCTAATTATACCAATTTCTAAAGAAAGGAGGTCAAACAAAGTAGCCCACCCTTTCACTCTGTGGTGCAATAAACAATATAGAAATTAAATAAAGTTCAACTGCATTTAACTATAGTTCAAAAGCAATAGATAGATAGATATGATATGATATAGGTATGATATGATATAGATATAGAATATATACATATATAAATAAAAATACACCACTTAAACAAAGATCTTATTAAAGCAGAGTATACTTGTGCATGCTTCTATAAGGTTTTCACAAAATCTCATAATTTATTCAACTGTTTTTCACATTAAAGAAATAACTGACAGAAATATTTTCCCCAACCAATATGTAAACAATGGCCACCCATTAACTGATATTCTTAGCAAAATAACTACAAAGCAGCGGTTTTGTAGAATTATAAAGAACTTTACACAGCTGATAGGATGCAATGCAATATCTATATAGGTTGAGAGAAGTAAATGAAGTAAATTTATGACTAAAATATACTATATATGTTGGTTGAACCAACAAAGGCAAAACTTTTAGTCTTTCTTTCCTGTGCTTCTTCTGTAACATTCAGGAGCAAATAGTTGAGTTTTTATCAACTCAGTTCAACACTTGTCCCATTCTAACCATACCCTGTTATAAGAATAACAGATGCCCTTGGAGAAATTGCTAGCAGCACTATATCAAAATATGCAGATTTTAATTTATTTAGAAAATATACATTGGCGCCTACTCGCACATGGCAACTCAAGGCAGCTCCCTCCCCCCTCAACAACATACATTTATACTAGCCATTTAATGGGCTCCATCCTGCTCTGGGTTCCCCAAGCCCACTGACAGAACTACATCTTTAGGACCTTCAAAAAGAGTCTTAAAGTGGGGGCCAGTCTAATCTCTAGGGGAAGGTGGCCCTTCTTCTGGGTCCTGCCAGATGTATCTTGTTAGGGGATGGGAACCACAATGTTCTTTGCCTCGCTACTTTAGTGGGTTGGGTAGACATAACCAGCGAGAGATGGAAAGACTTTAAAAGTGACAATTAACATCTTGAATTACACCTGGAAGCAAATTGGCAACCAATAGAACCACAATTCTGTTCCTTTGTTTGAAATTAATAATGAGTGAGGAATTTATTATGAAAATGTAAATTGTTGATTGAATACATTTTCTCCTGTATTGTACCTCTGTACATCGCAAATCTGTCCCAAAGCAGATTGAGAAGATGCAAAATGCATAGGAGAAACATCATCCATAAACTCCCAGCAGACTTTTCTCAACCTAGGAATTTTTCACCTGTGTTGTACTAAAGTTTGATTCATAATTTTCTTCTGACAAATAGGAACAAAGTAGAATATGATCTAATCTCTTCCATGTTCGCACTGAGGAAGTCTATACCAGGACTAGACTCAAATGGTCAGAAACATCTGATGTCCACAAATTTTCCATTCTTTCACTTCTGCTAAAAAGAGCTAAACCTTTTTAAGAATCAAGATCTCACATTTTCCTTTTCTAAAGAGGACGTGTAATTGTTGCCTGTGGTGTAAAGTACTGATATGAAGAATTTTATCATTACCAAGGTTCCTTTTTTCCAATTCTGATGCTGGAGAGAGGGTAGCAAAAGTCAGCAGATTACTGGGAATGTGTTTTTATTCTCCCATCTAAATAGTGCAAGCAAATCATTGTAAACTCAGGCTCTGTTTTCCAGCAGCTTTGAGTGATTTCTGCTGTAGTGGAACAGTTTATTCTATTAAGCACACAGCATTCTAGAAAGTTGTGTACATGGGGGAAATGCCAATTTTATTCCCTTCAGTTTGGAACAGTTGTTTTGGCAAGCAGGTCCAAAATGTTATGAAGAGAAAAAAATAAAGAGCCAATTTTTGTTTTTTTAAAGAGTTCTTCTGAACAGTGGCTGGAACATATATCATCCTTGAAAACATTAAGAACATTTTTTAAAATGCCTAGAACAGAGAAGAAAAACAGAGACAGTGTACAAATTTAAACACAAATACAAAATTTGGAGTTTTAGGTTTAATATTGTGAATTTTCTATCACACAAAGAGATAGGAATTACATAAGATTCCTAATTTCTGGTATTTTCCAGATACTCTGAAATTTCAGTTCCATTCATTTAAGTGATGGATTCTTGCACTTTATTTATACCACTCTAATGTCATGAAATGGTTTGCAATGTACTTTAAATAAGCTCACTGTCAAGGTAACAAACTGCTTAAATATGAGCCAGCAGTGAGCAGCAGCTGTCAAAAAAGCCAACACAATTCTAGGCTGCATAAACAGAGGGATAGAATCAAGATCACATTAAGTGTTAATACCACTTTATAATGCCTTGGTAAGGCCACACTTGGAATACTGCATTCAGTTTTGATCGCCACGATGTAGAAAAGATGTGGAGACTCTAGAAAGAGTGCAGAGAAGAGCAACAAAGGTGATTAGGTGACTGGAGGATAAAGCATACGAAGAACGGTTGCAGGAACTGGATATGTCTAGTTAAATAAAAAGAAGGACTGGGAGGTGACATGATAGCAGTGTTCCAATATCTCAGGGGTTGCCACAAAGAACAGAGAGTCAAGCTATTCTCCAAAGCACCTGAAGGCCGGACAAGAAGCAATGGGTGGAAACTAACCAAGGGAAGAAACAATCTAGAGCTAAGGAGAAACAATTAATCAGTGGAACAACTTGCCTACAACTTGCATTCAAGTTGTGAATGCTCCAACACTGGAAGTTTTTAAGAAGAGATTGGGCAATCATTGAAATGGTATAGGGCAGTGTTGGCAAACCTTTTTGGCACTGAGTGCCAAAATGGGAGCGTATGCAGGGGGGAACCCCAGAAACCAGAAAAGCAGCTCCATGGAGTTCCCCAATGTGCACATGTGTGCCAGAGAGCTGCTCTTCCAGTTTCTGGCACTCCTGGGTGGTCAAAACCCAGCTGGCTGGCATCCGGAGAGATAACTCTGCATGCCACTTCTGGTAGGCATACCATAGGTTTGCCATCATGGTTTTAGGATTTCCTCCCTAAGCAGGGAGGACTAAAGGACCTCCAAATTCTCTTCCAACTTTATTATTCTAGTCTATGTGGAAGATTAATTCCTGAATTACAGGTGTATGTGAATATTAGTCTACTCTGTTGAGGCAACAACAGGAACACTTCCTCTACAAAACACACAAGAAATGAGAACTTGGAATTGTGTGACATGATCTCATGAATTTGGAAACAAAGCAGGAGCTTAACTCTTTCTTCACATTTATAAGAGGAAGTTTTTGGTTTGGGGATGAGGAGAATTGGGGTTCAATAGCATATTTAGTTATGAAATTCATGGGTCCCAAACCAATTACACACACTTTCCAAAATATTCTTTATGCTGATATTCTAGAAAAAGGTTCCTTCGCAATGTCTATAAATCCTTTATATCTCATATAAACTATCTCTAGAAACTGGTATTAAGTATGAAGTACAGCACTGTATAGAATCTAAGACATTTAGGAAACCTGAAAAATAATTGCAAATCAAGATGCTGGCTTGTGGTATGTCAGGTAATTGGCCCATTTCTGCAAGGATCGACAGATGCAGATAAGCCAATTTCCAATTACTTGACACTGTGTAGTGGTAGAAAAGTTTATCCTCTTACCCAAATTAAGGTATTAAGAAGTTTAATCTGTAGAGGTTCCAATTTTATTTATTTATTTTGATAAAAAGCATTTCTAAAAGTAACTCGAAATCGTGGGTTCTAATGTTTCTGTGGCCAAAGTAAGGCCATCAACAAAATAAAAGAATATCATAGAGTGTCCTTCTAAGAGAAGTAGGAATGGAAATCTGAGTGGTTATCTTTTCTAGTTGAGGAACAGACATATTTGTATTGTACGTGTAGGGAGTGAGGGTGAGAAATGCTGTTGGAATTTTTATTTGGTAAGGCAATGATATTAGCAGGAAGGCAGATCCAGAACTTCACAGAGTTCAGTAGATTCTTGCTTTCTGACACAAAGCAGAACATCTGATTCCACCTAAATCAATTCCCAGATCTCTGTCTTGGATGGACAACATAGCTGTATTAAGATCATACAAACTTCTTGCCAACAGAAAAAGCCAGACATTTGTGTTAATAGGTGAGTATAAACGTTTTCTCAGAATAAAAAATGTGAGTTGCACTAGATCATCAGTTTTACCTCTTCTCAGCTATTCTCAGCTGAGAATAACTCCTTCTCAGCTGTTCTCAGCTATTGTTTTTATATCTTTCTGCCACTGCTTGTCTTCAAAATTCTAAGGCAATACCTTTTGAAAATCTTTTTCTGTTATAGACTATCCATCTTTTACACTTCATGGAAAACGTAACAAACTCTATATGGTGCAAAAGAAACAGAGATAATGTAACATCCAAGAGATTATTAGGGAGTGGTAAATTTCACCTCCTTCGTCATGAGCCCTCTAGGTAAGACCTTATAGCAAAGGTGCTCAATTTTTACCAGTTTCAGGACTATATCAGGCTTTGAGCATCTTAAAGTCTGAGGAGCTCCAGGATCCATATTGCCTTTTAAAAACTTTGAGAAACTCAAGAGGAAAAAATCCCCATCCTTAAAGGATTTGAGGATCACAAAAGGCATGAGGCTGACTGCAGCTCTTGAATTATACCCTTTGGAATTATATTTTAAGAGAGAGTTGAAAGGGGAATACAAACTGCATACCCAGTATGTATTAATGTTATGTCTCTATGATGAATTTGGAAGCATTTCTTTCCACGTAGAAAGAAATGCTTCCAGACAAACATTGACCTGGATTGTGCCCAATTTGTCCTTGCCCAAATTCATATGTATAGATCAAATGATTATTCACAGGTGTATGTTAATGCAAGGTAAATTACTGAAGAAGGATAAAAAAGATTTCCATGGCTATATCCCAAGTGCAAAACAAAAAAAGATAAAATATATAATCAAAGTGAAAAGGAACAGATTTGTAAAGGCATTAGCAGTTGGTCAACATTAGCAAAATGAGAACACCTCATCAGAAGATAATGTAATTCGAAAAATTTTAAACTGTGCTGAAATGGACAGACTAACTTTAAAAATAAAAGATAAGGAAGACACAGAATATTATTTGATTGGGAATAGATTTTATAAGTGGTTAGAGACAAGAGATAGACATTGGAGAAAGTAAGACTTTGAATGTCTGAATTAAAAATAGTGATGGTTTATAACTTCAATCATTAAAAGTTACAAAAAATGTAAACAAGTCAATATAAAAAGAAACTTAGTTAAAAATTCTTGGTTGTAGTATTATTATTGTCATTAGTACATATTATTATTACTATTATTAGTTTATGACTTAATATTATTATTTTTTCACTGATCTTTCTTTTTTGTAAATGGTACATCACGACAATACACTGTATTCAAAATGCTAATGAATAAAACCTTTTTTACAAAAGCTTCATCACTAGCATGCAGAGATCTTACAAATTGTGCACTGGTATATCTAGAGTGAGAATAGAGAACTAATTGTGGGTATAGAGAAGGGACTACACAATCTTCTCTTGAAAGAGAAATGTCTTCCATTGAAGAAGGGCTTCCATTCCACAGCTCCATAGCTGCACCATCCTACATTTGATTACTGATGTGGCTATGAGAGGCTGCCTGACCACTGTCCATTTCAACATACTTTGCTAAGTCTAACTTCACCTGGAGCTGCTGTAGCTTCAGGATCACACTATTTTCAAAGCATACAGGTGGCCAAGCCTCACCCAGAGGCTTTTGGCCTGTTCCCTTTGCTTGTAGCTTCACGTAGCTGAGAGCTACCCCACAAATAGATTTAACCACAGCTCCCTGGTACATGGGGAGGGTTGGAGGCAAAACTCTGAGACATTGGGGTGAGTAGATATAATTTCCTGCTCTACTTAAGAGAAGAGAGGCCTCTTGACACTTCCTGTGGTTTGGGTCTGGGAGGGAAGGGAAAGATAGCAAGAGTCATGTGATTATCTTCTCGAGTGGGAGGAGAAACTAGGCGGGGAGAAATGACGAGGCATCTCCTATAAATGGGCCAAGCACCACTGCTTCCATCTCTCTCTACTTCATCTGGCAGCTGGTGGTCCGGAAAGATTGCAAACAACCAAGAGGTAGTTTTACAAAATTGCTATGGGCTGTTAAGGGGAAAGGTGGGGCTCCATGCATAGTTGCTCAAATTTCAGCTATGAACCTAGAATAATCATTTGTCTCATGGAAGACAATGGATCTGTGGGCTCCGTGAAAGCCTCCCTTACTAGGGTGTCAAGTCAGATATTCTGAGCAAGAACTAGGGAAAAATCGTCTAAGGGGAAAATAGAAAAAGGAGTGCTTTCAGGTCCTTATTTTTAACAAGAAGCAGGGGTTGATATAGGAGTTTAACAGACTTAAGGACAACAAAATGGAGTTGTTGTCTTTAAGGCTGTTAAATTCCTATATCTATGGTTGCAAGTAAATGTTTCAAGACAAAAATAAATAAATAAATCCGCATTCCTCACATTATCCTATTTTAAACACATTTAGGACGGGAAGCAAAAATGGGGAAGTTACATACGGTAAGTCATAGTCTGACTTAACAAGAGGAAATATGGCGGAGATGCCAGC
>JAPKID020001993.1:0-13925 GCA_026931265.2 Tropidonophis doriae | reverse complement strand
AGAAAACTAAAAGCAAAAACTTATTCATTCCCAAAGTGGAAGATCAGACATGAGGTCAAAGTACATTAAGATCAGATGCAAGTAATTTAAAAAGCACAAAGGAGCAAAAATTAGGAATATTCACTTGGACCAGAAAAAAAAAAGAATTTTTAGAAATCATAAAGCAATAAATAATGCCATTAGCTGGGGAAATGTACTCTGAGGCACAAATAATCCTATTTAAACAATATCATCTATTTCACTCAAACCAGAGGTGATTCAACTAAACTATAAAAAGTAATACAGTGTTTCCCTGAAAATAAGACAGGGTTTTATTTTCTTTTGACCTCTGAAATAAGCCCTTGGCTTTATTTTTGGGGAGTTCTTATTATTTTTGAGGTGCAGGAGGCAGCGAGCATGATCACTTCATGGCTGCTGTTGTGTTACAGTATTTTGGGGGAGGGCTTATTTTCAGGGGGGGTTAGTGCATGCGCTCAAAAGCCTGATTGGGCTTATTATCTGGGGAGGTCTTATTTTCAGTGAAACATTTTCAGTGAAACAGGGTAGAAATTCTGAAAAGGAAAAAAAATTCTGTTTTTGAAAAATCTATTGAAAACTCAAAAAAGACAACATGCCGGATTGATAAAATATTTTGAAAATCATCCTTATCACCATTATTATTTCTCATTGCCATGATCCCCCTTTCAGTGATTTTGAAGAAATAAATCTTGGCTATCAAATAGCAAAATAGGCTAATAAAATTTCCTTTACAGGATTGATCTGAAGCTTTATGGGAAGTCTGAAATCAAAATCCAGATAAAAACTGTAAGAATCTTTACCACAGCACAAATATATAGTAGATATGTCCTAGAGAAATATGCTATAATAAGGCAGGGTAAAATAGCAAACAGTAATGGGATTTAAATGTCAAATGATGAAAATCATCAGGAGCCATTAAGATGGAGTTTATACGTATCTGAACATTTTTACAGCTGGCATGGACAAGTTAAAATTTAGACTGAAAAAATTGCTAGAGATAAAATTAAAAAGTGGAAAAATTATCAAAGCCCACAGTATTTTGGTCATACATATGATATGATGCAATACTGGAATTATTAACTGGATACAAGCTAAACTGAGAAATTTGGACTGTAAAAACAAGAACACTGGTAACTATTCATTATGTATTTCATCCCCATAGTGATATTGATAGATTCCACCTACACTGCAGAAATGGAGACAGAGGTTTACTTCATGTGAAACAAATTGTTGAAAAAGAAAAGCATGCACCGTCTAATTATACAAAGTCAAGAAGGAGCATTAATGCAAGTTAAAATGTACCAATAATAACTAAAACATAAGGAAATAAAACATTAATATCGAAATAATGTAAAAACAAGAAAATGCTGGCAAAGAAACACATTACATGGTCAATTTCTATAAAAGATCAAAATGAAAGTAATAAGACTTGGCAATGGCTTTTTTAACTGGAACATTAAAAAAGAAACTGAAGGCTTGATTTTGGTTCCTCAGAAATAAATTATTTGAACTAATGCATCAAGGCCAGAATTCAAAAATGAAATGATTTAAAGTTCAGATTGTGCAAAGAAGCCAAAGAAACAGGAGATTATTATTCCGTTTGTGCAAAAAGACCATACAAACTGACTATAAACAACAACATAACTGTAAGTGGACAGTTCAAATTATCATGTACCAATGATGAAAAGTTGGTGGAAACATAGAGTTGAAAAAGTGCCGTGTTTCGCCAAAAATAAGACAGGCTCTTATTTTCTTTTGATTCCCCAAAATAAGAGCTTGGCCTTATTTTCGGGAAGGTCTTATTATTTTTGAGGTATAGGAGATGGCGAGCGTGGTCACCTCATGGCTGCAATATTTTTGAGGAGGGCTTATTTTCAGGGGAGGGTTTATTTTTGCACATGTGCTCAAAAGCCCAATTGGGCTTATTGTCTGAGGAGGTCTTATTTTCAGGGAAAAGGGGTAGTAAAAAATGATCAGGTTAAAATAGTGTGGGATTTCTGAATACAAACTGATAAAGTCTTGAAATATAGCACCCCAGATTTTAACTGTGGTTCAAAAGAAAGTGATAATTGATGTGGCAATACCAGGGAAATTGTAGAATAGAAGAATTGGAAAAGATCACGAAGTATCAAAATCTGAAAAGAGAAATTGAAAGATTATGGCATAAACCATCCCTGGTGGTCCTGGTGGTTATCCGCATACTGGGTGCCATGCTAAAAAATCTTTGATAGCACTTAGAAAATCTGTGCATTGATAACATTTTCATTTGTCAATTACAAAAGGCCATGTTGCTTGGATGTGCAAATAGACTACACTGGTACATTACAACATGCCAGGTTTTGGAGAAGAACTCAATGCATATGAAGGTCAACACCAAGTAAAGAACTAGCAGCTGTGAATTCACAATATTATGTTTGTAATAATAATTTATTAACTTGTGTGCCGGCTGACTCTCAATGGCTCTAGGCAGCTTATGACAATCAATCAAATTAAGCACAAAAAATAAAGATTGCAAGATGTAACTGAGTGATCAAGGGACTGAATTGGGATACAGATAATATTTAGTGAGTGGCTTTGGGCTAACCCTTCAACCAAATTTATGAGACAATACGGCAAATGCAACAATAACAACATCAGAAGAATGAACTGGAATCCAGAAAAACTCAATTATTTATTTATGGGTTAGATTTATTTTGTACTTTTTCTTTGTCCCCACAACAGCAATTCCCCGAAACAGGTTGAACAGGTTGTCCCATTCACCCAATCAGCTTCTGTAGCTGAAAGTGGACTTCAACTTATGACTCTGTGGTGTAATGGCCAGTGGCAACTGTACTTCAGTGCCTGCAAAGCCACAGAGGCTCATGTTCAGTTATTACATTTTCTATTGCTCAAAGTGGTGTGACCTTTTCTGTGGTTTTCTGTGTTGTTGGAAAATGCCTGCAATGATAGGTTTCCTGCAGTAGGAGTGGTTGTTCCAGGGTCAGATGACATAGCCCTTGCTTCCTTCTTCTCCTAATGAATGACACTAAATATTTTATTTAAAGCATTGGCATTTTTGACTTCATGGAGTAATTGACTGGCATGATGTCATCTCTACAATGACAGATCATCTAATTGGGGCAGATGTTTTGTTGAAGTGCTACTGTATGGATGCTTCTCATCTCGAGCATTACTAAGTTGCAGGAAGTCTGTTCCAGCACTGTCTCCAAAAATCTGCTCCCATGGTTATGCACATGTTAGACTATGGGAGGGTGTGTGTGTAGGAACGAAGCATTTAAGAAACATTATTGCTTCTGCGCAAAACCTCCTATTAGTGACAGCCACTTTTGCTTGAACGTCTTGGCTCCTGCTCAACAGTTTGAGGCCTCTTAATGTGTCTATTCTTTCCTGAAACTACTAGCACTGTCTTCTGTGACCACATCCTGTGACAGTAGATTACACAGATTGTATTGAGTAAGAAAACGGTTTTCTTTCCAATGTATTACACACCATCTCCCGCTCCTAAAAACAGACCACATACGTTTTTCTTCTGAATGTTTTGAAAGCATTCCTAACTTCGGATGTAATACTCCACATTGATTAGTCTCTTTAATTCCCGCAGTTGTTCAGCAACATCTGGAGAGCCATAAGATGCCCATTCTACTTGTTAGGACAGATCATGTCACTCATTTGTTGATAATCAAGCTGGGAGGTTCCTAAAACTAACAACCAGAAAACCTCCTTCCCTTAGTTAACACTTCTTTTTGTGGAAGGAAAGAAAGTGAAACTAGATTTTTTTGTGGTCTCTCATGGTTATTTTAGAACAAAATAATAAACATTCCAGAGTATCTCATTTCCGCTACTAGGTTCATATTATGTGCACTTCTACTTTTACTTTACTTTACATACTTCCTCCTCCTATGCTCAACCTTACAAATTGACTGTGCATCTGTTAATCTAAGATGCACGTTCCAAAGAGATGCTCACCAAGAAACACTTTTTGAAACCATCCAATTTGACTAGTAGTATAGCTATTCATTATGCAACAGTTTTTTTTTCCAAATACTGCATTTCTAAAGGTGATACATTTTCAGTGTAAATGGATAATTGTGGGAATATTTTTGTTCCCACGCTGCAAAATTGGGAACAGCTCAGATGTTTGTTTTGAGAGTCATCAACTGTTGAATGATGTTGTGAGGTATATGTGTATCTACAAACTAACTGTTAGAATTTTTTTTATATATAAAAGCTTACTTGTATATAGCTTTTAGGTTCTTTGCTAGTTCTTGGTGTCACCACGACACTCCACATATACAATTACCAGCTTACATAACAGAAGAACAGTATTTAAGCCATTCTTCTTCAACCTGGTACTTCTGCAAGCTTGTGCTAGTGTGGCGGGAGGAGAGATAATTATAATTTCCAAATAATTCAAGTGCCAGTGAACAAGGTGCAGAGCTATTATAGTAGTCATTTTATATGGGCCTATTTTCCATTTAATATATTTGTTTAGTACCGTAGTAGTTTTTCACAAATCATGTTACCCAAAGCCTTCCTCTACATTCTGGTGACGTGCTATTTCTTTGTACATGACTAGGTTTCTGATATTAAATAGGTACTCTGTTTCCCTGAAAATAAGACCTCCCCGGGTAATAAGCCCAATCGGGCTTTTAAGTGCATGCGCTAAAATAAGCCCTTCCCAAAAATAAGCCCTCTCTGAAAATATTGCAATACAGCAGCAGCCATGAGGTGACCACACCCACCACCTCCTGCACCTCAAAAATAATACTTCCCCGAAAATAAGGCCAAGCACTTATTTCAAGGGCCAAAAGAAAATAAGACTTTGTCTTATTTATGAGGAAACACAGTAAATAACTGCCATGAAAGTATGAGCAAGCATTTCTTTAGCATTTCTTCTAGATATTTTTGACCACGTGCCTAATTATTTCATGTGGGTTTATTTGTTGAGTTACGGGTAATCCTTAACTCAGAGGTGCCAAAACCCTGGTCTGTGGACCAACGTGCCAGAAACCAGCTGTACAAACAAGCAAACCCCCATCAGTGCGATGCAGGCAGCACATCAAGCCACCACCCCCTCCAGTCTGTGGAAAAACCTCTCTCCACAGAACTAGTCCCTGGTGCCCAAAAAGTTGTGTGTGTGTGTGTGGGGGGGGGGTTGCCTTAACTTATAGCCATTTGTTTAGTGACAAAGTTTGAAATTACAAAAAATGACTGACTTATTTGTGACTGGAGCATTTCATGAATGGATTGCTGCTGTCAATTAGGGGTCTTTCGGAAACCTGACATCACACTTGTTTCCCTGCCGTGCCAAGAGCTTGGATCCTGCAGTGACTTTCATACAGAATGGCACCAGTGTAGTTGTGGTAATGTAAATCAGCATGGTCTATCACATCATCGGAATATCTTGGATGTATTGCATATGCGTGGAAGAGGATGGGGCACAGGAGGGCGGGGCACAGGAGGGTTTAAATGGTGAAGGGAAGTATGGAATTATAGGCTTGACTTTAATTCACTCGTGTTTTGCACTGTGTGTTTGTTGGAAGTACCGGAACAGGCTTATGAAGATTACATTTACTATGAACTATCTGCTTAATTGTCTTGTTTGTTTTCTTTGCCTGAACGGAACCTGACAGGCTGATTTTTGCCCTCCGGAGGGAGAAAAACGACCCAAAGGACAACCCGGAAGTCTGTTCCACAACTTCTGGTGTGTGTGTTGGGCCATTTTTTGCCCTCCTCAGGCTTTTAGAAAGTCTCTGGAGCTTGGGGAGGGCGAAAAATAGACCTACTGGGCCCACTGGAAATCGGAAAACGGGCTGTTTCTGGCCTCTGGGGGGGCTCAGGAGATCATTTTCTCTCTCCCCAGGCTCCAAGAAAGCCATGCGCACTTGTGTGGGGCGGGTGGGGGTGTCGTCATACACAAATGTGCAGGGGGCATGACACAGGAGGATTAAATTATGGGAGTGGGCACACAAGCGCGCATGGTAGCATGCAAGCACATGCTTTTGGCACCCCAGGTGAAAAAGGTTCACCATCACTGTGCTATCTTTATTCAGTACTTCAAGAAGAAGAAGAACAACAACAGAAGCAGTGGGCTTCCCTGTGTAGTTCCATTTTATGTCAAAGGATTTCGTTAGGTTTTCATTAACAATTATTTGTGCTTTTTGGAAAGTATAGATCGACCTTACCCATGTTGTAAAGTTTTCCAAAATTCATATCTTCCAAAACCTTAAAGAAGAAAGCTCAGTTCAATTTGTCCAAAAAAAAAAAAATCAATGTGGCTTATTTTTCATTATGTTACCCCAAATATTTCAAAATACCCAAAAGATTTCTGATGTTATCCTTTAACTTTTAGATTAAAAAACCACTTTGATCCTCATGAATAAATTCTTGCAAAATTATTTTCAATCTATCAATTAGAAGCATCCATAGTTAAAAACAAATCTTGTCCCTCTTTAGGTATTAATGCTAAATTGGTCTCTTTCCAACTCTCTGGCATCTTTATGATGTTTTGAGAAGTTGTAAAAGCTCATCCCCAAAACATTTATTATAAAAACCTGATAATTCATTTGGTCCAGGTACCTTGCCTTGTTTAATCTTTTTTATAGCCCCACAATCTTTCCTTATTGATATAGGTTCATTCATAATCTGTCTCATTTCCTCCATAATCCTTGGTAAAATTTCTTCCTTTAAATATTCATCTATTTTCCCTAGAGGGACGTCATTTCCTTTATTCAGGTTGGAATAATATTGATGAAACGCTTAGTGTAGGGCCGCATTGCCCATTAATACACTATCTGTAACTTCAACTTTTTCTTTTCTTCTCATAATTTGCATGTCATGCCATTGGTTTATTTGCAAACTCATTGTTTTTTGTTTTGCATAATTCATTTTGTTGAAAGGACTGCGTTGTAGTCAACAGTTCCAAGAAGGCGCCACACTCATTTGCACCACTCAGATGACCCTGACGACACAGTGCACCACATGCAGGGGGCATGTGTGCATGCACCGGGGTGGGGTGCATGGGGGGATGTGGGCATGTGCAGGGATGTGAGGGGCACATGCAGGCTTGTATGGGGGTAGGGCATATGTGGGGGTCATGTGTGCATTGCCCTTTGGGGGTTTGGGCGCACACACATGCATTCACACATGCTTTCGGCCCTTGGTTCGGAAAATGTTAGCCATCACTGTACTAGTTTAAGGTGACCAGATTTTACCATTGCTAAAGCGGGACACCATTGATGGGGGGAGGGGCCTCCTGGCCGGCTGCTCTCAGTGCATTGTGGCGGCGGCGACGGCAGCGGTGGCGCAAAGTTCAGGGCTGTGCGGGCTCTGGCTTCATCCCCCGCCGCGCACAGCTATCCTCCTCCTCCACTGCTGACTGCCTGACTTTGTCTTATTTATGAGGAAACACAGTAAATAACTGCCATGAAAGTATGAGCAAGCATTTCTTTAGCATTTCTTCTAGATATTTTTGACCACGTGCCTAATTATTTCATGTGGGTTTATTTGTTGAATTACGGGTAATCCTTAACTCAGAGGTCCCAAAACCCTGGTCTGTGGACCAACATGCCAGAAACCAGCTGTACAAACAAGCAAACCCCCATCAGTGCGATGCAGGCAGCACATCAAGCCACCCCCCCTCCAGTCTGTGGAAAAACCTCTCTCCACAGAACTAGTCCCTGGTGCCCAAAAAGTTGTGTGTGTGGGGGGGGGCTTGCCTTAACTTATAGCCATTTGTTTAGTGACAAAGTTTGAAATTACAAAAAATGACTGACTTATTTGTGACTGGGGCGTTTCATGAATGGATTGCTGCTGTCAATTAGGGGTCTTTTGGAAACCTGACATCACACTTGTTTCCCTGCCACGCCAAGAGCTTGGATCCTGCAGTGACTTTCATACAGAATGGCACCAGTGTAGTTGTGGCAATGTAAATCAGCATGGTCTATCACATCATTGGAATATCTTGGATGTATTGCGTATGCGTGGAAGAGGATGGGGCACAGGAGGGCGGGGCACAGGAGGGTTTAAATGGTGAAGGGAAGTATGGAATTACAGGCTTGACTTTAATTCACTCGTGTTTTGCACTGTGTGTTTGTTGGAAGTACTCAGTGCATTGTGGCGGCGGCGACGGCAGCGGTGGTGCAAAGTTCAGGGCTGCGCGGGCTCCGGCTTCAGCCCCCGCCATGCACAGCTATCCTCCTCCACTGCTGACTGCCTGGCAGCTCGCTTACTCAGGCCCTCCCCTTCCGCCTGCCCGCCAGCCTGCTCCAGCTGCCGCTTTCTGCCCATGCCCCGCGCTGCTGCCCTAGCTGCAGACTGCCTCTGAGCACGTGCAGAGCTCCAGCTGCAGGCCCGCTGTGCAGAGCTATCCTCCTCCTCTACCTGCTGACTGCGTGGCTGCCTGCTCACTCCGGCTCTCCCCTTCTGCCTGTCCACTAGCCTGCTCCGGCTGCTGCTTTCTGCCTGCACCCCGCGCTGTTGCCCTAGCTGCAGGTTGCCTCTGAGCATGTGCAGAATGCCCGCCCCTGCCCCAGGCAAAAATTGGGACTTTTCTTAAATGCCGCGGGATGCGGGACACATTGATCAAAAGCGAGACTGTCCAGTCAAAAGCGGGACGTCTGGTCACCTTATACAAGTTTAAGAATACCCCTATGATCACATAATCAAAACTCGAGTACGTGACAATCAATATGTATTTATGACAACTATAGTATCTTGGGGTCATGTAATTACCCTGTGTGACCTTCCCATGTGGTTTTTGTCAAGCAAAGTCAATGGGGTGGGTGGTGAGGCTGGATTTACTTAACAGTTGTGTGTTTCAATTAATAACTGCAGTGATTCACTTAACAACTGTGGCAAAAAAAAAAGGTCATAGGATTAAGTTCAACTCATTTAACCACCAATTTATTGAGTCAAAATCCTGATGCCAATTGTGATCGTAGGTCAAGGATTGCCTATCATAAGAGCTCTTCAGGCCAATCCAGTCATTTTTAAAAGCCAAATTCGGTATTTTATTTCATTTGACACTGATTTCAATTTGTGTTAAGAGGTTTGGCTTTTTAATGTAATTTGTGTGGAATCCAGCCTAACACCCACATCTTTCTCTTTGTGTATTATCCTAAAGTATTTTAAGGAACAAAAGTAACTCAAGGTTGAATCATGAACTGAACATTGGACTACTGAATCCAATGCTAACCACTGCCACAGCATAAAATATTATATCTAGAACAACACAGAGGTTAAAAAAAAACCCTACAGAACAAACAAGAGCAAATGATTAAATACCAAAGACAAAATCTCTCCCTGAGCACTTAAACTAGTATTGTAATATAAGACACTAGTCCAAAAGCTTTTTCATAGATTAATATATTTTTAGTTCCAAACATCTGGAGGAATGAACAAGTTCTTCTGTGAAATTCCAGATGTGCGGTCTTTTATAGTTTAGAGATTAGCTGGCTCCGTTCTTTTTCTTGTGACCACTCATGGACAGTTGTGGAAGCACATATGGGAACACCACAGGCAGTTAAATAAGGTAATTCACTGAGAAAAAACACAGTTTTAAAGATTACAGATTAGTGGGAGGAAGAAACCCTATATTGTTGTGACACTATTTTCTGCAAAATTGCATATAAGGAAGAAAAACTTGTATGCTGCAACTACAATCCATCTGCTGTTAGTTAGTTGGTTTACTTTGTTGTCATTGCACCTTGTACAACTAAATTAAATGCAATCTACAGTGTACAATGACAATTCAGGTTGTGGTTGTGCAGTCATTAACCACAACATCAGGTGGTGCCTGTTTCCTCATTGACCTAATTTATTGGAGGCTGGCAGTGAAGATCACAAGTGGTGGTGATGTGACTGTTGGAAGCTGTGACCATTGTAACTGTGTGCCGGTTGCTAAGTGCCCCAGTCATGATCCTGTGACTGTGGGGACACTGCGACAGCCACAACTTCAAGGACCGGCCATAAGTCGTCTTGTTGAGCACTGTTGTAACTTTGAATGGTTCCTGAACAAGAAGTCACAAAGTGAAGACTACCTATATAGTCAAAAGTCCTTCCCTGTCTTTCATGGTTGACAAAGCATAATGATACATACCTCTGATGACAACAATCAGATCAACCACTTGGTGGGCTCCGTAGTGTCAAGGGGTCCCGGCCTGCTGGCAAAACCATGTCTTCATGCTTTTTGAAAGAATGTCAGGGGGGGGTGGAGGCAACCTTATTATTTCTGCAAGGATGATGTTCCACATATATCTTCAATTCAATTCAATTCAATTCAATTCAATTAACATGCGCAACAAAAGGTTTTGAACTTCGATTGGCGCATGTGTCTCCTTCCATCCCCTTTTCTAGTCCTTTGGGTAGAAAAGAGAAATTGCTATTTAACGATATTACTAATCTGTGTTTCTTCCACCTCTGTTGAATTGCTTTCATGAATAAACTACTTTCGAACAATCAAATATTGGTTAGAATACTTAGCTTATGAAGCTATCTTTACCGTCCACCCATGGGGTCTGTAATTTAAAATATATTTTCCTCAATTATTAGAATGTGAATAATGTATTGGTTTCCAATACAATAGTTAAAATAGAGTACTTTTAATATTTGGTCATAAAACTCAGCCTTTTATATCAGCAATGACTTACTTGGCTACCTTACAATTAGACATGTAGAAATGAGTATTGCAGGTAGCAGTCTTGGTTTTTGTAAGGGGAGGGATAATTACTGTTTCATGAAAGTGGATTTACTTCAAAAGGGGAAGATATGTGTTTGGAACCTTAAGAAAATTTAAAATTTGGTGATCAGGTTGCACTGTTGACTGGTTTACTATATTCATTCATTCATTCATTCATTCATTCATTCATTCATTCAGGTCATTCATAGTGTAGCTTTTAAAAACTTAATAAAAGAATAGAAAAACCACATAAATTCCATATGTCAATATTGTCAGGAAAGAGAAAACAGCCTCCTTGTATTAAATAAGTAAAATACTTATATTTCAAAATTGCATTTTTGTCTACAATAACATTACTTTTCTTTTGGAACTAATTTTATTTTATTTGTTGTTAAAATGCTGTTTAAAAGTTTATTTGCTTCATATCTGAGGAATTGCAAGATATCCCAGGGGCTACATACCACAAGCGTTCAATATTTCTTCAGTTCTCAGATTTTGTCAGATAAAGTTTTTGATCAAAATATGTAAAGTTAAAGTGGTCTCCTATAACAGTTTCCATTTGACTCAAAGGAAACCTTTGCATATCAATGTAACCATAAGAGCTGTGATAATGAAGTGATGCCCAGTCACGGCCATGGATACTTTCCAATTTCAAGCAGCAAATAACCCATCTGTGGTTTATTTGTTTTCATGTTTAGCAAATGCAGGATGAAGGAGAAACTAACCGCAAACTGTACTCTTGGCTTGCATTAAGTGTGTTTATGGCTTCATTCTCTGATTAGCTCCAACTAGAAGCATACTTCTATAAACATACCACAGAGGGTGGTTTGCTAGCCATGCTATTTGGGTGAAGGAACCAAGGGGAATAATGTAATGCTTTCCCACTAATCACATTGTATGTTTAAGCCTAAATCATGGTTATTTTAACCATGTTGGTGGATATAGCCCTAGTGGCCTGATTTGTAAATATTGCTAAGCCGTAAACCAGTGGTTCTCAACCTGTGGGTCGGGATCCCTTTGGGGGTCGAGCAACCCTTTCACATAATTTCAAGAGTATTAGGAACAGAGACACCAATTTTTTGGTTGGGGATCACCACAACATGAGGAACAGTATTATAGGGTTGCGGCATTGGGAAGGTTGAGAACCACTGCCGTAAACGATGCCTTAAAAGCCTAAATGCTGACTACAAAGCTAAACCAAAACAAAAGAAATCACATTCCAGATTAAGGATGATCTGTGACCTTCATGTAGATAGGAGTATCCGTGAACAGCATGTGCAATGTGACGGCAAAACACAGTAGAAACAGGCTACATTTTTATATACATTTCTGTTCTTTGGAGCTCTGAGATTGGACAGCTTAGTTGGTGGCTCTACTACGATTTCTACTCAATTCAGAATGTATTTGCATTGTTAGCAGGAGAGAACCTGCAATGCAAAGCAGTTATTTTATTCTTTACCAGTTTATTTATAATCATCAGCAACCCAACTATCTGTCAATGTAACACGTAATCTTTTGGGAAACATTTGGTGTCTCAGGCTCATGTTTCTTAGTCGTTGTATATACAATAACGGCAAATGCTTTTATTTTAGAAAACAGCAAGGGGTGACTGTATTCAGAAGTAGAGTAGAGGAAGATCTTGCAGCTTTGGTGTGGCTCCTGATGGATGGTTTCTGAAAGAATGAAACACTTCAACATCCTGCGCTGTATGCTGCTATGGTGGAGAATGCAGTTTGTGTTGAATATGATAATAGGGAGGGAAACCTTGGGCGAAGGTTTCCTTCTGGTCCGCCTGTGAGGCGGAAAAGATGGGTGGTTTAAATTGATTGGTTAACACTACAGGTGGGAAATTCAAGAGGTCTCAGTGGCTGAGCTGTCAGACAGCTCTCTTTAAAAGAGGGAGCCAGCACTTCTTTGTACCGGTTTACTAAATAAGGAGCCATTGTTTAGCAAGCGTCCTGCCTCTTCACTCGACCACACTTAACAGTTTGCTTGAGGGTTTTCAAAGGCCACCACACTTTGTTATTTAGAGGGTCCAATTTCCTCCCTTGCTTTCACTGACAGTAGCAATAAAAGAAGACCTGAACCCAAGTAGTGATATCACTGGCGGTAGGCTTTCCTTTACAACTCCTCACGCACAATATAAAACTTTCTTACCCTTGAAAAAGGCAAGAATCCATATTTGGTTTGAATAAGTTCTGTAAAATTGATTTCACTACAAAGGCCTTTAAATTTCAGTGCAACTATTAGTTTTATGGAGAGGTTTCATTATCACAGTTAATACATCTTACCTTTAATTTCTTAGAATATTGTAGAGTAAAGTAAGTAGCCATTAAATTGTTATTCTCCGTGAATTGCTAAACTTAAATTGCTGGAGAATATCTTCTATTGCTCAACATTTTTCACTTTGTTTTGACATAATACTCTGAAGTGGTTGTGACTCCGGTAATCCTTTACTCCAGTCTAGCTGACATTTGAACACCATTATTTGACTGGAGAGACTTAAATCTTCATCCCACTCAAATCCATCTATTGTGCTCACTAATTAAAAGCTCCATGTGGTTCATCTTTGGCAGATTGTGTTTAGGAGCCTTCTAAGAGATCTGAGTAACAAATGAACAAATATGATTCTAGCAAAACCACTTATATTTTCCTCTTATTATTGTAATCCACATGGCTATTAAATGTTTCTCTCTCTCTCTAGATGATAGATAGATGAGAGAGAGATGAAATGATATGATTGATATGATATATGACATATGTGAAAAACATTATTTTAGTTCAGTAAGAGACCAGATCTGTGGAGGAATGTTGACCATGGTAAACAGCTGAAATATAATATGCCAATGCATCATTCCAGCATAATGCATCATGATCACGTAGGTAGACAGATTTATGAGTTCACAAGCATGTGCGTATGTGTCTCTTTCATATTCAAAATGACAAACTGCATAATGAAATCAACCCTGTGCTTTCCATCACTGGGCATTAAAGAATGGGCAATGTGTGAAATATCTCCCCACCCTCCCAAGAAAACAATAGAAAGATAACACACTGCAGAGCCATTCAGATATTCAAACACTGCCATAGACTGTTAGAAGAGGGCACTGGAAGGGATGTCAGCCTGGGATCTCCTGGAACATTCAACAAAGCATAAGAATCGAACATAAGAATAGTAGGAGTTGCAGAGCGCAACAAGGCCTATTTTAAAAAGCAAAGGAGGATAATG